>CAUYQG010273299.1:0-142542 GCA_963574415.1 Tarsius wallacei
CCGCTCCCGGCCACCGCAGCCTCGACCTGCTGGGCTCCGGCGATCCTTCCGCCTCAGCCTTCCAAGTAACTGGAATTACAGGCGCGCGCTACCACGCCCGGCTAGTTTTTAATTTATTGTAGAGATGAGGTCTCGCCAAGTTGTCCAGGCGGGTCTCGAACCCGCGGGCTCAGGCATTCCACTCACCTCAGCCTCCCAAGGCGCTGGATTACAGACTGAGCCACCAAGCCCGGCTGTTGATATTCTTTATCAAGTTGAGAAGGTTCCCCACTACGTGATGAGTCAGTTCTTTCTTGCTGCTTTCAAGACTCTTTGTCATTGGTTTTCAATAGTTTGATTATAATATGTCCTTTTAAAAAATGTTTTCAAACAAGGTTTATTAGAGAAAGAAGAGAGCAGAGAAAGTGAGACATGCCAGAGCTGACATGGGCAAAAGAAACTGCCATAATATGTTTTGTGTGACTCTCTTTTAGTTGATCTTACTTAATCTTGTTTAGTTTCTTGGATATGCATATTCATGCTTTTCATCAAATTTGAGAAATTTAAAGTCACCATTTCTGTCAATAGTCTTTCTGCTTCTCTCTTTTCTTTCATTTTGGGAATCCTAGTATACACATGTTGGTATGCTTGATGATGTCTTAAAGTTATCTGAGGCTTTGTTAATTTTTCAACATTTTTTTCTCTGTTCTTCAGACTGGTTATTTGCAATTGTTTTATCTCAAGTTTTCCTTGTTCTGCCTGCTCAAATATGCAGTTTAGCCCTTCTAGTAAATTTCTCATTGCAGTTATTGTGGAGGAACTTGGGTCTCTTGCCAACAGCAGATAGAAGAGCTTGAAGTGTCTATTCCTTGGAAGCAGATATTCCAGCCCCAGTCAAGCCTTCATATGATTGTAGCCCTGGTCAACCACTTGACTGAAACATCAAGAGACCCTGTGTCAGAAAGACCCAGGTAAGTCACTCCAAGATTTCTGACTCTCGGGAACTTTGTGAGCTAACACATGTTTGTTGTTTTCAGCTGCTAAGTTTTTAAGGTAATTTGTTATGCAGCAAAAGGTATCTAATGTATTCCCTTAGTAATATATATATATATATATATGTATTTGTCCATAGAATCCAACTCAGTGCTGGTCATGTAGAGGGTACTCAATTCAACAAATACTTGAAAAGCAAAATTAAGAGTGAAATAAAGAATGTTAGAGAAGGGGAATGTATGCGGGCATACTCTCCAGCTGGACAGTAGGCTGTCTTGCACAGATGGACAGAATGACACTGTAAAGGTCTTTCAGCTTTCACGGCCTGATGACAATTGCATTTCCAGGTGCGACAACCTGATTTATTGTTTCAAATGAGGTCAGCCTTCTTCCTCTCTCTCTTTTTTGAAAACCCCCACCTTACTGAGGTGTAATTGAAACACCAAAAGCTGTACATTATTTATGTGTCCAACTCCATGAATGTGGAGATAAGGAGATGCCCGTGAAGCCACCACATGGTCAGTCTGCCTCTCCGCAGACATGCCTGTGTGTGCATCCACACTGTGTATGTGACTTTCCGGTTACCACACCTTCCAGAGTGGCAGATAACCTCATATTCAAGTGTGAAAAGGTGCGGTGAACTCAGGGCGAGGAGCGAGTGGTCACTGCATCTTTTGTTGCAACTGTGTCCCTGCCTGCCCATTTCTGCACACACATTCTTTTTCCTGCTTTAGTCAGGCGTACCTGTGGCCCCACTATGTTCCCTATCATGCCAGAATGTGACCTCACGCAGTGGCAGGAGCTGGCCACAGCAGGTGTCTCTGTGTTGGGGCTGAAGTCCAAGGACAGGGCAACTGGAAAGGATGATGGGTGCACAGTGGGGCGAGCAACATGGGGCTGGAACACACCCGTTGGAGCCCTGTGCATGGGTCAAGACTCAAGCCCATTCTCGTTGCCTCTGCTCTCGATGAGGGGCGCATCCTGTAGAAGCCAGGTCTTTCCACACTCCAGTGGCCCGGAGTCAGAGAGGCTGAAGGCGGCTGCAGGAGGCCCGGCCGTGCTTCTTGCCCAGAAGGGGTGTCTACGGATGGGGACGTGTACTTACAGATGGCAGCAGTATCATGTCTGCCCCAGTGCTCCTCTGGAGCTGATCTGTGGCACGTCCCTGCCAGCAACACGAGAAAGGCAGCTTGAGGAATGTTGCTCAGCCATGGACACCTTTCAAAGCTGCCCACCTGACCCTGAGCAGATGGGATTGGCCGAGGCCAAAATAAAGTGAGCCCATGTAATAAAATGTATTTGCTTTTACTTGTGCTAGAATAGCAGTACTCTACTTCAGCCCTCGTTTACATTCTTAAAAATAACTAAGGATCCCAAGGAGCATCTGTTTATGTGGATTACAGAGACTGGTATTTATCATTTTAGAATTGAAAACAAATAAATCTAAACAATATACTTGTTCATTTATTTAAAAATAAGAATAGCAAACTATTACATGTTAATATAAATAAAATCTTTTAACAAAAATATGTTCCCAAATAAAGACTGTTCATTGATAAGAGTGACAGTGCTTTGCATTTTTCAAATATCTTTAATGCCTATCTTCATAGAAGACAGCTGGATTCTCACATCTGGTTCTGCGCTCAGTCTGCTGTGATGTCACTAATCATGCAGCCTCTGGAAAGTTCCATGAGATGACAAGAATGAAAAGGACAAGTAACATCTTAGTGTCATCGAGAGAACAGTTTTGCTTCCCAACTCTCTTGCAAGGCTCTTGGAGACCCCCAGGATCCCCAGACTGCACATTGGGTACCACTGTGCTGGAGAAAAACATGTGTTGTTCTCTCATCCTGGTGAAGCCCTGGGAGAAAGAGCACAAACTGGAGGTGGAAATCCCAGACCTCCGGGGGAAGGGTGCCACCAAACCTGTGGCTACCCCAAGTGGAGCTTCAGGGCGGTGATCCGAGAACCTAAGTCCAAGCCACATGAGAACGGCTCCATGACTCGGGTCCTGAGGCATTTCTCCGTACGACTCTAAAAATGTGTGGCAACATCCTACTTCATTTTGTCTCTGCAGATACTAACAGTAAGAGATGAAAGAGCTGGAAAGAGGCGGAGCTAGCAAGAGAACAGGGACAGGAAGGAAGAGGAGAGGAACCAGGGAACGTATCTGGCGCTAGCTTCCGCTGTCTTCAAACCCCAGAACCCATTCACTGTGACGGAGCGTGCGGTGGCTGTGGGTCTAAACCCAGAAGACCTTGACCTCAGCAGCAGACTCACCAGTTTCCGTGCCTTTCCCGAGTTGCAGCCAGTGACCCAAGAGCTCTAGGTGGGAGAAGCGGGTTCTCTGTGGGTATTTCCATGTTTTTAGTGCCTTGGCCTATCCTTGGTGTGTGTTCACTAGAATGTATAACCAGGCAACCCCCTCGGGTCCCCTCCCATTGTGGGAGCTTTTCTGTCCTCTTAATAAATTCTGCTTTCACAAAAAAAACCCAGAATGTATAACCAAGTTCTGCACCTTTTGCTTGTCAGTCATCAAGGTTTGCATGTGGCTATACATATTTTTGCACTTTTCACCCCTGAATTATTTCTTTTTAGACTGATGATAAGGCAAAGCCCTTTTGTCCACAAAATATGACTGTGTTTATCAAGAAGCTAATACTCTTCACTATAAGATAAATTCTTGTAATATCCTTTTTATAAATCAAAACCTTTATTTGGATTCAGAGTCCTCTAAAAGATCGACTTTTTTTTTAACCAAGCCCTGATCTCTAGCCCAGTTTTCATAAATATTTTGGAAAAGTACCAGCTTGTGACAGCAGCCATCCAGACAGCATTTGACATTGCCACTATTTTCATGATCATTATCGTCTCATTGAACCTTTGTGGAATGAAGATAATGACAAGGTCGATGTTTTCCTTAAAAATAGACTTTTAAATGTGATATGATTTTCTTTTAAATTAAAATTATGAATACTTTTTATATCATATCGTTTCTTATTCTAAAACTTGTATATTTATTGTACCAAAATTGGCTAATACAGGACATTTAAAAAATCATCTGAGCTGGATGTGGTGGCTCACGCCTGTAATCTCAGCACTTTGGGAGGCCAAGGCAGGAGGATTGCTTGAGCCCAGGAGTTTGAGACCAGCCCAGGCAACATAGCAAGACTTCGTCTTCTCTACAAAAAAATAAAAGTAGCTAGGCTCCATGGCGTGTGCCTGTAGTCCCAGCTCCTCGGAAGGTGGTGGTGGAAGGATCGCCTGAGCCCAGGAGACTGAGCCCGTGTAAGCTGCCACCATGCCCCTAACTCTATCCTGGGCAACAGACAGGGACCTACACTACTCAAGCATCCGCCTTTGGTGTGTGTCCTTCCAGCCATTTTTCCAACTCTGTCTTGGTATACGGTAGATGCATGCATGCAGATGTCTACAAATGACTTTTATTTGCTTACTGTTATTTTTTAAATCCCCCACCGATGATCAATTATATTGCCTTTCTTTTTCTCCTTTTGAGAAAGTGAGAGGAGGGATCAGGAAAATGGGTCTTTGATTTATGAAAAATGAGAAAACTAAAGCTTAGGTACAAATGATTTTTAAACAAAATTGAGTAGTGAAGTCTTATAAGTTTTTTCTTTTAAATTTAAATCTATTTTTGTTATTTTTAAAAAATAAAATAGAGACGAGGTCTCACTATGTTGCCCAGGCTGGTCTCCAGCTCCTGGGCTCAGGCGATCTTCTCTCCGGGCCTCCCAACTGGCTGGGATTACAGGTGTGAGCCCCCGCCGTCCCAGTGGTGTCTTGATCCAGCCCTGGCATGAGTGTAGTTTCCCTTGTTGAGAGGAGGCACTGGCTAGGTGTCCACGTGACATCTGTGTGGAGGGTGACTCCAGCCTCCGTTTCTTGGGCACTGGCCTGTGGGACTCCCCCAAAGGGAGGTTGGTGGTGCCCAAAGGTAGCCGCTTTGTGTCCCGCCTGGCAGCCAGGGCACCGGGTGCGGGGTCTGGGATGTTGGGCACCGAAGGGTCCTCAGCCAGGAGGGGCAGAGACTCCGGCCCACCCCAGCCACTGATAGGCCATGTGCCTGGGCTGGGCCCTGGGTCTGGGCAGGGAGGCGGGCTCAGAGAGCAGAGTCGGGCCAGGAGAGAGGGACGGACAGGAGAGTTAACATCGATGCAATTCTCGGACGGCATCTACAGACCTTAGTCACATTTTGCCAGGGGTCCCCATAGTGTTATTTTTCGGAGGCAGGATCCCCCATGGCGCTTAGTCTTCACATCTCCTCGGTCTCCTGTAACCTGGGAAAGCTCCTCAGTCCTTAAAGTCTTCCATGACCTTGTGAAAGGTAGTGTCCACCTATTGTATTGTATTGTATTGTATCCCTCCTAGTGGGTTTGTCTGGTGTTTCTGCAGCCTTGCATACTTACAGTTCACGCACTTCGACAGAGATCCGACAGGGGAGTTGTCCTGTGCGATCGGGAGGCCCTTGGCACCGATCTGTCCCACTGCTGATGGCGGTAACATTGACTGCACGGTGACTGTGGTGTCTGCCAGGTTTCTCCACTGTAGTTTCGATTTCTCTTTTTTGTTATTATTTTTTTCAATTTTAAAGCTGTGGGTACAATTTGGGATTAGGCATACAAGTAGACACTGTGCATGTCAAGTTTGGGCCTCCCTTTGGTTCCTACTTCGCCTGGTTTGAGATCAGGTGTCCTTGTTGATGTTGTGCCCCCATTTCTCTTTGTCATTAATAGGACTTGTGAGGTGACACTTTGGTTCTATGCAAATGTCCTGCTTCCCATCACACTTTTGCCTGTTAACTTTAGCGTCCCTTGATGACCCCTGCCTACAGCTGTCATTGCAGTGGATGGTGCCAAGTGGTGACTCTGATCCTGCCGTTCCTTCTGCATGGAAGGGTTGGCATTCCACTGGAGCGGGAGTTGGCCTTCTCCCTGTGTGTTGACATGTGTCTGTGTGGGTGCGTGGCTTCCTTGTCTGTGCTATGGGGGATGATCCTTCCTATACTCCTTAGTTGCTCCAATGATTCCAAATTTGACCAGTGGGTGCCTTTTCCAGCTGGTTCCTGGTCCTTTTTTTATTTTTTGAGTTGGAGTCTCACTCTGTCATCCAGGCTGGAGTGCAGCGGCGTGCTCATGGCCACCGCAGCCTTGGTCTGCTGGACTCAGGCGATCCTTCTGCTCAGCCTTCCAAGTAGCTGAAATCACAGATGTGTGCTACCACGCTCAGCTAATTTTTTGATTTATTGTAGAGATGAGGTCTTGCCAAGTTGCCCAGGCTAGTCTTGAACTCGTGGGCTCAAGCAGTCCTCTTGCCTCTGCCTCCCAAAGTCCTGGGATGACAGGCGTGAGCCACCGCACTTGGCCTTTCTGGTCCTTTTGAATTGTCTCCATCATCTCTTACTTTCTGGGACTACGCGATACCCCTGGGCCATCTTACACTTCTCCAAGCATTTCTCCAAGAAGCCCTCGTTCCTCTCATTGGAGAATGGCACAGAGAAGGTGGGATTGGAATGTTCTGGCTCACCCTCCGTGGCCACGGGTTGGGGTTTTCCACATCACCTGCACCCCTCACTCTCCTTCCCGTTCAGACTCTCTGTCACCCCCCCGCGCAGCCCTCTCTTCCGCACTCCCGGCCTGGCGGGACGACAGCCTGCTCAACATTTCCACACAGATCTCAAAGGTAGCACATCCCCGTGACAGATTGAATGATGCCCCCCAATTCATATGGTGAAGTTTTACTTCTCAGTAGTTCAGAAGGTGATACATTTGGACATAGGGTCTTTAAGAGGTGATTAAGGTAAAATTAAGTCATAAGGGTGACCTAATCCAATATGGTTGATGTCCTTATAAGAAGAGGAGATGAGAACACTGACATGCAGAGGGAGGACCCTGTGAGGACACAGGAAGACCAGGAGCGAGGCCTCAGGAGAAACCAGCCCCAATGATGCCTCGATCTTGGACTTCCAGCCTCCAGAACCGTGAGGCGATAGACTCCTGCTGGTTTAGCCCTGTGATCAGTGGGACTTTACTACAGCAGCCCTAGCGGATGGACACAATCCCTGCCAACTCCCGCCTTCCCTCTCTTCTTAGCGTGCCTGCCCCAGGGAATGGTGCCACCGTGGACTCTGTTGTTGGCGTCTGTCCTATCAGTTCTTCTTGTTCTTCTTCTTTGTCCCTGTTTTTAAAGTTGTGATAATTCTACAAAGGGAAACTTACTTCCCTAAGCCATCTTTTGTAATTTTGAGGTTCCATTTGTATAGGAAAGGCAGGATAGAAATGTTTGTTTCTTACTCTTGACTTGCCAGTTTTCAAAATAAGGAGTTGGTTTCTTAGCATCTTCTAAGTGTGACAAAGGAGGTTTTTAAAAAGTCCTATTATGAACTAATGGGAATAAACATTTTATGTATTCCAAACTATTGACAGTTATTCTTTTCAGTGTTCAAATTTTCCCATCTTTGGTAAATAGGAGACTAACAAGTTGCCCCCTGAGCTCATTTGTGACGGTTTTGAGTTTTTTTTTTTTAAGTAACAAGATGTTCAGGCTCATCCTATAAGGGTTTGTTTCCTTTTTGGGGGAAAGTCCAATTTGTCTATTTCTTTCTTTTTTTGCTGTTGCTTTTGGCATCATATCATATTTAGAGATAATTTAGGGGCTAGGGGTGCTCACTGCTGCTGTGTTGATTTTTGTTATTTGATCTTTTTCAGTAGATGAAGCTAAGGAAAAAAAAAATATATATATATATATAGACCAAATACCTCATAAATCCATACTGCTACTTTACATTTGAATTCAAGATGAGAGACTTTTCCTCCATATTTTTTAGAGTAGTAACTTATATGTAGTGTAAAAATAGTCATTTAAACCATTTTATAAAGGCTGGGAGTGGTGACTCATGCCTGTAATCCAGCACATTAAGAGGCTGAGATGAGAAGATATTTGAGGCCAGGGGATTGAGACCAGCCTGGACAACATAGTGAGAACTTGTCTCAAAAAAATGTAAGTAAAAACAAGCCATTTTAAGTGTACAATTAGTAGTATTAATTGCATTAACAGTGTTGTGCAACTGTCACCACTATCTATTTATAATATTTTCATCATCACAGACACTCTGTATCTTTAATCAATAATTTCCCATTTCCCCTCTCCCAGCCCCTGACAACCTCTAATTTACTTTTTGGCTCCATGAATTTGCCCATTCTGGACATTTCTTATGAGTGGAATCATACAGTATTGTGTCTGATTTATTTCACTTAGCATAATATTTTCAGGGTTCATCCATGTTGTAGCATGTATCAGAATTTCATTCCTTTCTATGGCTGAAGAACAAATATTCCACTGTATGTATAAATGACGTTTGTTTATTCATCTGTTGATGGACACTTGGGTTGTTTCAACATTTTGGCTATTGTGGATAGTGCTGCTATAACACAGGCATGTGAGTATCTCTTTGAGTTCCTGCTTTAAAATCTTTTGGGTACACCATTGGGAGTGGAGCTGCTGGATTGTATGATAATTCAGTTTAGTTTTTTGAAGAACTGCCAAACTCTTCCCACAGTGCTGTACCATTTTGCATTCTCACCAGCAATGTCCAAGGGTTTTGATTCCTTCACACCTTTGCAATGCTTGTTACTTGTTTTTCCTGTCATCCTAACAGGTATGAAGTAGTGTCTTACTGTAACTTTCACTAGCATGTTCCTGACCGTTAGCAATGTTGAGCATCTTCTCATGTGCTCATTGGCCTTTTGTGTATCGTCTTCGGAGTATTGTCTATTCAAGTCCTTTGATAATTTTTTTTTATCAGGTTACTTGTCTTTTTGTTGCTGAGTTGTAGGAGTTCTTTTTATATTCCCAGCTCCCAGTTGGGTCTCAAATGATCCAACTTCTTCAATAAGTAAATAGCAAAAAAAAAAAAGAAATGTAAGTAAAATCTAGATATTAAACCTTTATTAGCTATCTAATTTGCAAATATTTTCTCCCATCCCATCCCAACCTGTAGACTCACTTTTCATTTTTTTGATAATAAGCCTTTTTGCACAGAGTTTTTAATTTTGATGAGGTCCAGTTTGCCTATTTTTTTCTTTTTTTGCTGTTAATTTTGGCGTCATACCTAAAAACCCAATGCCAAATCCAAGGTTATAAAGATTCACCCAATCCCAAATCCAAGGTTAGAAAGATTCACTCTTTTGTGTTCTTTTAAGAGTTTTATTAGTTGTTTAAGTTGCAATTTTCCAGTGTATGATTCAGGAGAAGTGATTCTGTTTTCTATAACAAACCCAGAAATCTTAGTAAATTAACACGATGAAAGTTACATATTATTTACTACCCAATATGGTATAGATTGGGCAACCCTCCTATGTCTTGTGGCTACATGGAGTAAGAACATCCTATGAGAGACACTTTTACAGATCACAAGTAGAAGGGCATAATTTTAACCTACTGTCCGTTGGTCAGAACTCAGTCACATGGTATCAACCCAACCGCAATGGAGGCTGGAAAATGCAGTCTTTATGTCCGCCCACTGACTATTTTTAAATTAAGAAGTTATTAGAAAATATCATTTTATTGAGTATTTTATTTTTGCTTTTTGAGTCCTTGAAAATTGTAAGAACGATTGCTCAATTCATTCATGGTGCAGACACAAGGTACTGTATTGAGGTTGATTTTAATATTTTATAATTTCTATTAGTTGCTATTTTCTGGGGGAAGCTAGCACTCCTTGGGGCTAACGATGTTCTATAACAGAATCCTGCAATCTCTTTAGGGAGGGAGCTCTGAGAAGTGTCTGTGATGCCCTTGAGATGGCAGCCTGCTACCAGATAAAGAATGTGAGGCCGGTTTGTGACTTTGGCTCTTTCCAAACACGCTTTAAAAACTGGAAGCAGAACAAAAGCAAAGAGAAAGGCGATGACAGAGAAGAAGGAAAGAACAGAGGAGCGGGGAAAGCAAGGAAGTTTATGCAACTAGACAGTTTCATGAGGAAGCCACTGGGGCTCTTCATCCCCACCATGGTTAAATTAGCACAGAATGTGGTGGAAACCTATGTCCCAAGGGCAAAAGAGCACAGCCCTTCTGTTCCCGTGAGTTTTGCAAGCTTAGTTTCCTGGTGTCTCTAGCCTGTAGGCATTAAGGAGGCCAGGGTTCTCATGAGGGATATTGTCTTTGGTTCTTGCACACACTTGCATTTTGCTAAGGGTGGCCAGTCTGTGCTCAAGGACTATCCTTGCGTTTCACCCTTCTACGCTCATGGAGCTCTGCCACCTGAGAAGCCCTTAGAGGATGTGGCTGTCTCCTGGGAGAAAACTGATGTCAGGGGTGAAATCTCCCAGGACTTGCAAACTGCAGTCTTCCCGGCATCATCCACTCAGTGTTCCTGGACAGGTAGTTATCATCTCATACATTTACTCATGCAGCCGGAACCACCAGACCATCCCACCTGCTCACCCCAGTTTCCTTGACAGTTCAGATTCTGACAAAGTCCCAGGGAGGACCTTGTTATACTCATTTAACTGGCACATTCTTAGTTTGGGGACTCTGGATTCTGTGATATCTTGCACTGAAACCGAACTAACATGGCTTCTTGTTTCCCCTGGACTCACTGGTGCCATCGTCACTTCTTGGGTGAGGTCATCGTGCAAAGCTTTGCTTTGGACGCGTGATGGGGGAAATTGGGAGCTGAGAGCCACAGGGGAGCATCTTTCGTGTCTGCCACTCATGCAAGTTCTCCAGTGTACTATCTCTATTTATCATCACACAAACTTAAGGTGGTTCTGTCACTGTGCAACTGAAGACACCGAGGAAGAGTGCTTCTAGTTTCCCACAGTTAATGAGTGTTGGAGCTGGATTCAGTGTCTGTGATGAACACCTTGCTTTCAGCTGCAAGTCCTTGCTGTCCGTGCTTCTAACTGCTACTTCTGCTCTGACTCTGTCTCAAGGATGAAAGGCATGGAGTAGGTTCAGCTGCAAGTCCTTGCTGTCCGTGCCTCTAACTGCTACTTCTGCTCTGACTCTGTCTCAAGGATGAAGGGCATGGAGTAGGATTCTGCACTGAGGTTCTCCAAACTGACCTCATTCGATGTACCTGAGAAAGAAGACAGAGACATCATGATGCTATCAAAAGAATGACGCTGTCTAACTGATGAGCTGCTGATGAGCTGTGTTATGAGCATAAATCTCAGTCCCAAAGCTCCAATGTGCAGAAGTATTTCTATCTTTTATCACCGATCATTCAACTTAATATCCACTTTCAAACCTTCACAGCCCTGAGCTGGGCTGGGGGAATGGGGTAATTCCATCTCTTTGGGAATCCCTCACCCCGAGGCTGGGTGAGGTTTGTGGGGCTTGCTTAGTGACCCACTGTCAAGGCAGTGTTGGTGTCCAGTTGATCGTCTTGTCATCTTCCACACAGGCAACAACTTAGATTGTCTAAGTCCTGGTCATCTGTCCTGGGAGGGCACACAGGAGAATGTGTTGTTTTGTCTTCTGCATGGGGTACACAGGTCTTTCCAAGGCCGTGTCTTACCTCCCTGCCAAGACAGGCTGGCTGCCCTGTTTCCTGGCAATGCTGTTTCCCTGTAGGTTGCTGGACCCTGCTCAGCTGTTGTCTCTTCACCTGAGCCGTGGCCTCGCTTCTGCCCCACTCACTCCCCCAAAGTCCATTAAGCCTGGCAGCAACGAGTCCAAAATGATGTCTGCTCAAGTAGGTGGCGTGGGAAGGGAAATATAGGAAGTAAAAAGCAAGGTACACAGCCATCCTGCCACGTAGGTACCTTAATATTGTCCCAATAAAAAGCCCCCCTTCCTCTTTCTCTTTAGCTATGCACACTCTTGGGGCCTACGTCCTAACTGCTGTGATGCCAGAGATACTCTATTACCTGAACTTTCACTTTTCAGTTAACATTTGACATATTTTTTATTAACTTTCTGAAAAAAAAGTGGGGTCTTGTCTCCCTGATAAATTATGTGTCCCTAAATCCAGAGCCATACCTAACGTCTTTATCTTTTTTCCACATTTGAGTAGTGCTGGGCACATAGGGTAGCTTAATGAAAAGCTTAGTAAATATTTAAACTACTAATAGGTACAAGTTCATTGAAAAAAAATTCAAATTTTCACAAAAATGTATAAAGTCATTCCCAATTCATTCTTCTTTATCCTTGGCAATATTTTTTACTCTGAAATGAACCTTGTCTTTTTTTTGACTAGTGTTAGCATAGTATAGCTTTTTAAAACATTTTGCTTTTAATGAATCGGTCTATTTATATTTAAAAACAATTTCTTGGGTTTCTTTTAAATCCAGTCTGATGCTCTCTGACTTTTTATTGGGGGTATTTAGACCACTTACATTAATGTGACTATTGCCATGATTAGGCCTAAGTTTCTTATTCTCCTTTTTGCTTTCTATTTGGACCATTTATTCTGTGTTGCCCTTTCCCTCTGTGCTTACCTTTTTTTGAATTAATTGAACTTTTAAAAGTGATTCTATTTCACCTCTTTGTTGGATTTTAGTTTTAGCTCTGTGTTTTGTTATTTTACTAGTTGTCATGGGACTTACAATGTACATCTGTAACTTATTATAGTCTGCCTTCAAGTGATGGTATGAAAGTTTGCCGTCAGTGCAAAAAGCTTAAGTAATATACTTCTCTTTGTCTCCTTTCTGTTCACCTACCTTTATGGTTTTATTATCATTGTATTCACTTTTATATGTGTTATGAGCTCCATAATACATTGGTATTTGTCTTGATCAAACTCTATTTTTAAAGAGATTAAAGTAATAAAGAGTTATATATTTACCAATATAATTACCAATTCTGGTACAGGTTATTTCTTTTCACCTAGTGCCATTTTCCTTCTGCCTGGAAGTCTTCCTTCAACATTTCTTATAGCACATATGTTAGTAAGTCCCTAAAGGAGAGAAGTTGCAGGGAGGGCAGAAACAACATTTGAAGCAAAAATGTGATGAAACAATAAACTCACAGATCAAAGAAACTCAATGAGTCCTTAGCACAAGAGACATGTTAAACTGTCCTACCACTCACTGAGGCTCCTTTTTTCCTTAATTCTTTTTCATTTTGAGTAGTTTCTGCTGTTCTGTCTTCCAGTTCACTAATCTTTTCTTCTGCAATACCTAATTGCGATTAATCTAATCTAGTATATTTTTCATCTCGGACTAACTTTTCATACTTAAAAGTGCAAGTTTGGTCTTTTAAAAAATATCTTCTTGTGTCATTATGTTTTTCAACTTCTGGAATTCGGTTATAACAATCGTTTTAATATCCGTGTATGTGAATTCTGACACTGTGCTGGTTCTGGAACTGCTTCAAGTTTTGGGTTTAGCTCTTGATTATGGGGCTGTTTCTTTTTCTTTTTTCCACAGCTGGTCATCTTTGACTGGATGCTGGATGCTGTAAGTTCTCTGGTGAATCTAGAAAGCTTTTCTTGAAGTGAGGCTTGAGCTGAATTTTAAAGGATATATATGGGTTAAATAGTGAAATGAGGGGAAAAGCATTTTAAAAAGAGGGATCAGCTTGTGTAAAGGAGCTGAGGGGCACAAGGCTTTGTGTTTTTGAGAAAATAAAATAATGTTGGTGTGACTAGAGCAAGTCACGAAATGGAGATGAGTACTAAATGTTTGTGGGGATGAAGGCGCTGGCAGGTCACGCCTCCTTCTCCAGGGGCCTTGTTAGATGGTTCGGTTTGAATGTTTGTCCCTTCCAGACCTCATGCTGAAGTGTGATCCCCAGCATGTGGTGAATGGGTCATGGGTGGACCCTCACGAGTGGCTTGGTACCGTCCTTGTGGTGATGAGTGGGTTCCCGCTCTGTCAGTTCACACAAGAGCTGATTGATTAGAAGAGCCTGACTCCTCCTTCCCTCTCTCTCTTGCTCCCTCTGTTGCCACATGACACGCCGTCTCCCCTTGCTGTCTGCCAGGAGTCAATTTTCCTGCGATCTCACTAGAAGCCTAGCAGATGCCAGCGCTGTGCAGAACTGTGAACCAACAAATCTATTTTCTTTATGAATTACTCAGCCCCAGGTAGTCCTTTATAGCAATGCAAAAAGCTCGAATACATCAGGCATTTTAGTTCTCATCCTGCGAGCAATAGTAATCTTTTAAGGGCTTTAAGTAAGCTCAGGTTCCCAGAAAAGTCACCCTGGCTTCAATGTGGAGAAAAGCTTGAGTGAGTTTCAGAATAGACTGGGTGGACAACATAGGAAGCTACCAGAGATTTTTGAATGAGAGGTGAGTGTGGTTTGGACCAGGATGGGAGCAGAGGTGGAGAGAGAGGTGGCTGACCGGAGACACAGGATGCAGAGTGGCTCTTGGGCATTGCTACTGCACCCAACAGACCCGTCATCAAGTTCACATAAACCCCTTTCTAGGGGGAATGCTATTTCCACAGAGTGAATGCATTTTTTAATTAATGTTTACAAAGACATGGGGGGGACCCCTAAGCCCCCAGAATTTATTAAAAATTGTGTATTTATTCTTACCCGTTTAAACTTCAGTCGCCTTCAAAGTCCTCTTCGTTTGACACAATACACCTATTGAGACACTTTTTCTACTGCTCAAAACACCTCTTTCACATCAGCAAAACGTTTCCCTGTGAAGACTTTTTTCATTCAGGGAAACAAAAAAAAGTCACTAAGGGCGAGATCAGGTGAATAGGGAGGGTGGAGCCTGGGGGTCATGACAAAAACTGCTGAACACTCAGCACAGTGTGGGCAGGTGTGCTTGTAAACCACCCATCATGAAATAGGCAAATGCATTGAAAGAATCTCCAAAGAAATTCACTGAAGCCAAACACGGCCTGTCACAACACACCAGCTGGTCCACTGATGCCAATGGGTTCCTAGAACATTTACTTAGCAGGGGAAGCCTGTGCTACAAGGGGCCAGCCCTCCAAAAAATAATTCTGTTTTTTGGGGATCCCCCATACCATCTCCTTAGTGTTTTGAATACCTTAGAAAGAAAAACTATTTATCATCTTGTACCTGGCAATGACTCTAGTGAGTCTTTTCTGATATTTACACAAGAATTCATTCCCCTAAAACACTAGTTATAACAAAATCTCATTCCACAGGCCTTGTTCGATATGGCTCAAACTTTAGTGTGCATCGAATTGCTGGTCAGGCCTGTTCAAAGACAGATTTCTGGGCCCATTCCCCAGGGTTTCTGGCTTAGTGAGTCTGGCTTGAGCCTGAGAGTTTTCTTCTCCATCAAGCTGCCAGGTGGTGCTGATGCTGCTGGCCTGGGGACTCGGGGTGAGAGTCACCAGTCAATTAGCAGCAGAATAGTCAGGGGGAGGACTTTCAGGATGGACACGGCATGGACACAGCACTTCGTCCCTTTCTGGGGCAAGTTACTCTCCTCCCTTGCCTTTGTTTTTTCATCTGGGTCGTGGTGAGGCTTAGAATGGAGGATGTTTACAAAACACTTTGATAATGAGCATATACAAGCTTTCGTAAACAAGAAAGTAAGTTCCACATGCCCAGAAGATGCTGTCATTCTCCATGTATGGTGGGACAAGCGATGCTTTCAGCTTATTCTTGAAGAACGCCAGTAACAGCCTAAGATGGTACTGCCACAGAAGTCTCCAGTCAACAGCCTTGGTGGGGACTCAAGCTCTGGTCCAGCTCTCCCTCCTCAGCTTGGGAAAGTTCCCACAGGACTGCACTGGGTGAGAGTCTGCCTGCCTCTTCCCTGCTGCCTGGGTCCTCATAACTTTGTCTGTCCCTGAAGAAGGAGTCGCATCTGGGAAGAGGCAGTTGATAAGGGAGGGGAGACTGACTCACCCATATGCGCGCTGGCTGTGAGCACACAAGCCACAGGGTTTCTGGAACAGCTGGGAAGACTGCCTCTGCTGGCCGCTGGCTGACTTTCAGGGGGGTGGGAGGGAAATGACTGGGAGACGCTGCCACCCACCTTCTAGATCCCGCAGCTTCCTCCGCGATAAGCAAAGCGTGGCTCGTCTTCACTTTCCATCCTGAAATTCCCATGGATAAAGGTTGTCCTGCTCTTTAACTGGATTTTGTGCATGGGAGTCACATGGTCTTCCGGAATAACCCAAGGGACTGCCCTAGAGGGACAATGGAACCAGAAGACAAGAGTGTGTCTGCCGTCGTCGCCTCCCCTGGAATCTGGACCTGGGGCAGCCCCAGGTCCAACGGGCCGGCATCTTGCAAAGGATTCTGGGTTATCTTTGGAGAGTGGGAGTCAGAGGTCAACACTCATTCTTACAATTCTTAAAAGCCACACTATCAGCTGTCATTTAAAATATCTGTATTTGGGATCGTTAATATTGGAAGCGTAAAACATGTTTAAACTCTTTAAGATATGATTGAAGATCTTGAACGGTTTTAAAGCAAAAGCAACTTTGAAATGAGGTCAAAGTCAGGACATGCAGTGAGGGACCTTTGTTAGAAAAGTATGGCGGGGCAAGGCAGGACTATTGTGAACAAATGATTTTGTCTCCAGCCATGGTCAAGTCAAAGGAGGCAAATTAGCCGCAAGTTGCATAGATGGTCCCTTGGGGAAGACATAGGCAGGGTTAATTTTTCTCACTCACTCAACTGCATTTCTCCTGCAGGGCTGACAACAGTTCTCTCTTGTAATTTCCTTTTTATAATACTGATCCTTTTTGTTTTGCGTTACCCGGTCCTTGCGATATAGACAAAGCAAGTTTTTCCATCTTATTCTAGTTCTCAAAGTGTATTGATTTTCAATTTCCTGGAGCCAGTTTTCTCTTCAACAATATTTTATTCAGCATGAGAAGTAGTGCCAATTTTAAACATTTATAGACTTGTTTCTCCAGGGAAAAGCACAAGCAGGAAAGAAAAGCTAACATTTCATTTGATGAGATTCAAACGGCGGTTGGGGGTTCGAATGGAGAAGTGCTGTTTTTATATCCAGAACAGTCACCGGAAGCCCATTTCTGAAATGATAGCTGGCCAAATTTCTGTGTACTTTTGAAGAGAGGACATTTTCTGAGGAATCAAAACAAGTGGAGTTTGCCATTGTCTTGCAAGCCTGCTGTGTAAGAGACAAAAAAGAAGAGACCACAGGCAAAATTCTCCCTGTATATGTATAAACTCACATGTCTCAGAATTAATGCATTGATGGATCATATTGTGATGTTGCTCTTCAATCTTTTTTGTCTTTTGCTTGTCTTTTTCTCTCTTTCCCCCACCAGCTCTCCACATCTCTGCAGAAGCAGCTCTTGCAAACAGTGTGTGGCCTGGTTTTTCCATTGCACACAAGCCTACCTGCATGCGCTCGCACAGATGTTACAGTGCTTTTCTTCACTGCTTTAAGAATGAGGTAATAAAGTAGACGTTGTCCTGCGTGTGGTTTTATTTGCTCTATAATTGTTCGTGGACATCTCCCAGAGTCATCCATGCAGCCCTAATCCATTCTTTTCCGTGACTGTGCAACAGCCTGTGGTGTGGACCAACCAGAATTCATTTGGCCATTCCTCTGTCAACAGGCGTCTATCCGAGTTCCAGCTTTTTGCCACTAGGAACGATGCTGTAATAAATGCCTGTGTCCTTGCGTTTTCAGTTCAGTGGGGTGGATGGAGGTGGTGGTAGAAGTTGCAGTTTTGGCTTCAACTCCCTTTTGCCCACCTTCATGTGCTGGAGGGGCTGGAAAGACAAAAATCATACCATCTGGAGTCTCATAGGTTAGAATGGCCATGAGCTTGGCTTAAGGAGGGAAGTGGCTTCTGGCTCAGCCTCTTCTGATACCCTGTGTTTCCTGCTAGCTGAGCATGCAGCTGTTGCTAAAAATGGGAGGGAGGGAGAGGGGAGAGAGAGAGATTGAGGGAGAAAGGGAGAGAGAAAAAAGAGAAAGAGAGGGAGAGAGAAAGAGAAACAGAGAAAGAAAAAGAGGGAGGAAGAGAGAGAGAAAGAGAGGGAGAGAGAAACAGAGGAAGGAGAGAAAGCACAACAGAGAGACAGAGAGAGAGAGAGAGAGAGAGGGAGAGAGAGCACAACAGAGAGACAGAAGGAGAGAGAGCAAGAAAGAGAAAGAAAGTACAACAAGAGACAGAAAGAGAGCGAGCCTACAGAGATGAGGGGCAAGAAAAAAAGAGAGAGAATGCAACACAGAGACGAGAGGCAGGGAGAGAGAGAGAAAGAGAGAAAAAGAGGGTACAACAAAGAGACAAGAGAGAGAGAGAAGGAGAGAAAGAGAGAGAGAGCATAACAAAAAGTCAGAGAAAAGAGAGTGCATGCAACAAGGAGACAGAAAGACTAAGAGCAAGAGAGAAAGAGAGCTAGACGGGGAGAGAGACAGAAAGAGAGTCCACATTTCCACAAGCATGTGCTGAGCCTCTCCTACACTCTGGTGAAGGGCGTGGCTGTAGAACCAGGAGACAGGGTCCCTGACTTCATGAAGGTAGAAGTGCTTGTCGGAAAAACCCAGTGGTACGAGGCCACAATGCACCAGGAGTTACAGTGGTCTGGGGAGGCTGTGACCACAGAAGCCCTAAGGGGACCAGCAGGGTGCCTGGAGCAGGAAGAGAAGCCTTCTGGACAGAGAGAGGGCTTTGGCTGGGAGGGCAGGGCCAAGGCCCTGGCTGGAGGCACAGAAGGGGCCAGCCTGGGTTTGCCCTTGGTCTTTCAAGGATCTTGGACTTGGTTGCTGGTAAGGAGGGAAGGAGGGGGTTCCAGGAGGCAAGAGCGAGAGGACCACTGTGAGTGTGCAAGTGAGGGTGCCACGGGCTTAGACCAGTAAGGTGGAACTGGATCTAGAAAAAAGTGGATTGTTTGAGATATAGCTTTTCCCCATTTTAAAGATTATTGTGAAACTATTTTGCAACGAAAATCACTTTATCAGTTGTTTCCAGATTTGCCTCATCATCTTTTAGGAATACACTGTAGAGATGACCCTCTGGACCGAAATCAATGCCTCTCAAGATGTCATCAGACTGCCGCCCCATTGCTGGATGGTGAACACTCACGGACAGCATGAGGGTAGCACATCCAAGACCCATCACCGCCAAGGGAGTGTGGCCAGACTTTGATATATTCCCAGCCCAATGGTGGCAAAAAGGCTTCAGTGTCATTTGCATTTATTTTATTTCTACTGTGGTTGGATTTCTCAGTATCGGTGCAGCATCACAGAACATTTATTTGCTTTTAGGAGTTTATAATTTCCTAACGAGAAATGCAGAATTGAATGCCATGCGAAGAGAATGGGTTTTAAGTTCCCATCTTTTAAAAGCACACCCTCCACCATGGCCTGCTCTTCTCCATGGGTGTCGTGTGCAGCTGGGCTATGTTTCAGTTTACTTTCTGTAGTAACATCGTGATGACAACACGTAGGGCCAATCGGGAAATGGCTTCATGCTGTTATGCAGACCCTGATACAATGCACACACTCTAAGGAAAGCTTCTGCCAAAAGCTTCTCCCTTCCTTCCTGTTGTTTGTGCTCCAGACACACCCATGGATATCCATAAACCAGTGAACCTGTAGCCTCAATCAACCAAAGGAAAAAGTTGTAGCTCTGGATTTTTACAAACAGGTGTGTCATCAGTCATAGCAAGGTGAGATAACAGATGTGAGCAATGTTTTTCATACAAATAATTCAGTGTGAACTGAACATGGTAGCTTGCGCTTGTAGTCCCAATAGCTTGGAAGGCTGAGGCAGGAGGATTGCTGGGGCTAAGGAGTTTGAGATCAGGCTAGGCAATATAGTAAGATTCCATTTCAAAAATAAACAAACAAGCCAACAACAACATTTATTGTGAATTCAGCTCATCCTCTCACGGGCCTGTAGAAAGGACCCAAAGAGACCGTTCACTTTGAAAATACTGCAAGTGTGAACCCTGCTGTCCATCAAACAGAAGGTGTTTACTAGGTGCTGGGCATTGCATGGTGCATGGACACAGGACCTTCTCAAGTGAGTTTTGACATAAACCTGTTACTTAACAATACAAAAACTGAGCAGAACCCCAGAAACTGGGGAATGCCAGCACAGAGGCCCAGATTCAGCCAATTCTCTGATGCCCATACAGTCTTTCTCTCCATTGACAACTGTCATTCATGGTGACCTGATGCACTAACTGGTAAAAATAAACCCAGTTTACTTGCTATACACACATATTTATGTATATATACACATATATGCATAAATGTGTCTATATGTGTCTACACATGTGTACCCTCCTCCACACCAACTAATAGCAACTAATGGAAATGACAAAGGTTTTGGAGGGAAAAAAATAGTTCCCTTCGCTCAAGAAAAGTGTTTTTATTCCTTTGTGGTTTTCCAGAAAATTAATTGCTCTCCAAACACCATTTTCTAAGCATTTAAGTTAAGGCCGATCGGATTGAGTGGAGTTCCAGTGTAGAAAGGTCAACAGAGTCTGGGCCCAGGGAGAACGTCTGTGTGCGGTGAGTCCTCAAGGCTCAGGTCACAGGTTAAAGAAGTGCTTAACTTGCAAGCCCTGAGCCACGAAGGTACGCTACCCAGGAGAGCCTGGTCTTGTGGTCACAGGAGGCTCCTGCCTCCGTGACATCCCCAGGACTCGCTCACGTCCCAACTCAGGGACCAACTGGGCTGTCCATGAGCGAGTCTGGAAACATCCTCATGAAGGGCGTGCATGTAGTTCTGGCTACTTGAAAAACTGAGGCAGAGAGATTGCCGCAGCCCAGCAGTTTGATGCTGGGGTGGCCGTGAGCGTGCCGCTGCATTCCAGCCTAAGAGATGGAGTGAGACTCCAACTCAAAAAAATAAAAAAATAAAAAATAAATAAAGTTGCTGAGAAAACAGTGGGGCTGCCGCATCACCTCACCATCCGGTGATGCTTCTTGTTTTTTCAGAGGAAGGCACATGCTCTGTAGTGACCTTGGAAATGTGTCTCGAGCCTGGGGATCATAAACTACTTGGCCACGTGCCCAGGGCCCTGTGGTTGCCCCATACCTGGATTTTCAATGGCAAAACGCAGCACACAAGCTAAAGAGCCGTTTCTGGCCAGCTCCCGATGTTATTTCGTTGAGAGAAAGCATTGCTCGTCAAGAGTTTATGTGCTCTTGGCTCCACTTGGGGGGCAGAGTAGGCCGTCAGTCAATCGTAGAAGTAGGTTCAAGGCAGTGCTCTGGCCATGACAAAAGAGAGGATGGTGTTTTGGCCATCCAGTTAAATGAGTCGAAACCCTCCTGCTGGCAACCAACGTAGCACGGGGCAAACCCCTGGCAGGGCAGTTCAGGTGGGGCTAACAGAAGCTGCCAGGTGGGTCATAACACACAGCAGGCTTGTCTTTCCCAGGTACTTTTATTTATTTATTTATTCCTTTAGAAGTTGGAGTCTCACTCTGTCGCCCAGGCTGGAGTGCAGAAGCACGCTCATGGCCACCACAGTCTCGACCTCCTGGGCTTAGGCGATCCTTCTGCCTCAGTCTTCCTAGTAGTTGGGACTACAGGTGTGCACCACCACACCTGGCTAATTTTTAAATTTATTGTAGAGATGAGATCTCACCAAGTTGCCTAGGCTGCTCTCGATCCCCTGAGCTCAGGTAATCCTCTCTCTTCTGCCTCCCAAAGTGCTGGGATGATAGGCGTGAGTCACCATGCCCAGCTTTTCCCAGGTACTTTAATGATCCAACCTTTTATTCTAGTTTGAGTTGGTTTTTCAATTCTGGAGACAAAAGATACATAAATAACTTTTTTTTGTTTAAAGCCAGGGTCTCGCTTTGCTGCCCAGGCTGGAGCGCAGTGGCACAATAAAAGCTCACTGCAGCCTCAAATTCTTGGGCTCAAGTGATCTCCTGCCGCCTCCTCCCCAGTAACCAGGACTACAGGCTTGAGTCACCACACCCAGCTAACTTATTTTTTGTGGAAACAGGGTCTCTCTATGTTGACCAGGCTGGTCTCAAACTCCTGATCTCGAGTGATCCTCCTATCTTGGCCTCCCATAGTGCTAAAGTTACGGCAGTGAGCCACCACATCTGGTTTAAATAACCTTTAAACCATTTTGTCCTCATTTGCTTTTTCCATGATTATGCTAGTGTGGAAGAGGTGGGATGTTGGGGGTAATATTCTATCTGGCTGGTCCCACAAGGAGATGAGTGACTGTCAACAAGCATCCCGGAGCCCGCACATGGCATGGATGTCCCTTCTTCCTGTGGCTCTCCAAGGGTGGGACAGGGCTCTCACCCATGCTGCTGGGGTGGCTCACAGCGTTCCTGGAACCCACTCCGGGAATTACTTTCAGGATGTGTATGTGGGCTTGAATTCACCTAAGTTCCCCTTTGCTCTGTGAGGTGAGTCTGAATCTCAAGACAGTCACCCATCGCTAGGCATCGAGTCTTGTGAAGAAGGCTGGTCTTGCAGCCGGGTCATCGAAATGTACTCAGACGAGTAGGCATCCATGCCCATAAACTGGTTGCAACGTGGAGTCGACAGTCAAAAGCGTGGATCTGTGGTCACACGTTGGAGAATGAGGGGCTCCTGAAGGCAGAATTTGCTGTCAGAACCTAGCAGGACATTTAATGTGTGCAGCTCAGTTAATGAGTCTGGTGTCCTACTTAAAAATCTCTCCTACCTGCTCAGAAGAACTGGCTGAGCGATTTGGCGACTGAATATCACAAGGGAAAAGCTGAGCCATGAATCAGGGCCAGGTGCAGGTGGGGCCCTGCATGTGACCCTGATTTCCTTGTGATGGTGGTTCCTGGTGACTGTGTGCTCGTCTCCGGGGGAGCTGGTCTGTGGACAGACGTCAGTGGCCATCTAGAGACGAGGGGAATGGGTGGGACCCAACCCAACCCCAACCAGAATAGCCTTCTTTTCATTGACTTGATGTGTTTTGTATTAAAGGCCCACGTTAAAGTTTGTTGAGGGGAAAAAGAGGTTTCATTGATAAAAGACAAAAATCCCAGACAAAAATGAAATGAGAGAAATAAAGTGTTGAAACCACTGTGGAGTAGAAAAAATCTAGGCCTGACCAGAGGATTCAGGAATTTGAGCGAGAGTTACAACTCTGAGTCACAGTTTCTGTAAAATGAGCACTTCACTTACTGTGTGAAAATTAAGTGAAATTCTAATGTGTATAAAATTCTTATCACCATATACAGTAGGACAAAGTTGCATTAGCTAACGTTCTGGCAAAGCAGCTATAGAAATGGCCCTAAAATTCAGCAGTTCAAAGTACTCTCTTCTCGCTCTCTCTCACTCTGTCTCTGTCTGTCTCTCTATCTCTGTCTCTGTCTCTGTCTCTCCGTCTCCCCTTCTCTCATGGCACAGCTCCCTGGTGAGAAGGCGTTCTGTGGGTGTGTTTTCTCTGTCAGACCCTTGGGGGCTCAAGTTCCTCCTGCCTGGCTGCTTCCTACTCCAACCCCTCAGCCCTCTCCTGCGTGGTCAGAGTGGCTCTCCAGCACCTCGTCCACCCTCTGGCCACAGGAAGGGGAGGGGAGACTGGAAACCTTCTTCCTCACAAGGAGCCTGTCCTGGAAGGTTGTGGAGGATTGCCGACTCTAGCGTCTATACAGTCCTCGGGCCACCCCAACTAAGGGATGTGACAAATGTGTCCTCTGGTCAGGAGACTGTGTGTCCAGAAAAAGCTCTGCTGGAGGAGGTTTCTGTTACTGGAGGAGGGTGCGGGGGCAGGCACAGCCTCTGTGTTTAATAACTCGTCATTCTCCCCTCCCAAAACAGCACTTCAATACGAACTTGTCAGATTTCTTAGTATTTGGTGGGAAATGGGAAAATCAAACTATAAAACACCAAAATATAATTGATAACATTTTTTTGAGTTGGGGGTCTCACTCTGTCTCCCAGGCTGTAGTGCAGTGGCATGATCACGACTCACCGCAGCCTCTAACTCCTGGGCCCAAGCGATCCTCCTGCCTCAGACCCCCGCAAGGAGCTGGGACTACAGGTGCACATGACCACACCTGGCTACTTTTTGATTTTTTTTTTTGTAGAGACAAGGTCTTGCTATGTTGCCCAGGCTGGTCTTGATCTCCTGGGCTCAAACAATCATCCTGCCTCGGCCTCCCAAAGTGTTGGGACTGCAGGCAGGAGTCACTGCTCTTGGTTTGCTGCCATTTTTTGACCCCAGCAATAACTGACTGCAAATGCATAGAAAGTAAGACACCGTTAACCACAGACTCCCAAACACGAAGCCCTCAAGTGCCATCCCAATAAAAACGCAGGAGACCTTCTCATGGGGATGGTTCACAGCTAGATCTGCGGCTTTAAGGCCATGGGACCCTGGCAAGTCAGCTGGTGTCTTTGAGCTTCACTTTTCTCCTCTGTAAAACTGGGACAGGCTTGTCTCTCTTTTAGGGCTTCGGTGTGGACAGCATGAGATAAAACATAAAGCACTCTGCATCTAGTAAAGCACTTAGTAAAGAGCAGCCTGGTCCTAACCGTGAACATATCATTTAGTGTTCAGCTTCCCAGGGAATAGATATTTGTGAGGAAACGGACTCGCTTTTCTCCTTGCGCGATGCTGAACATGATCCTTGCCACCCCAGAACCCTGCAAGTCCTGCAACTGTTGCTCAGCCCATCACTGCCCACACCGGATGGCCAGGGACAAATGCTTCTCCTCAGCCTCTCTGCATCCTGGCATCCCACATCAGTCTCAGTCTGCAGCCTCCTGTCGCTTCCTTGGAGGCTGCTGTGGGTCACTTTGATGGGCTCCCAAGGAAGAATTTTTCATTGATCCTTCTTCCTTTTCTCTCTTCAAATGAATACATTTCACGAAGGTATGCAAGGTTACTGTGGGGGCTGATGTCTTCCTGAAAAGGGAAGCTGCCCTCATGGAAACATCCCTGGGAGTCACACAGAGCAAGATGACTGCAGCTTGCAGGTGTCAACTTCAAAGTTTGCCAGCTATTCAGTCAACAAATGGGGGCACTCAGTAGTGTTCTTCTCTGCCAGCCATAAACAACCAGGAAGTGCAATCACACCATGAAAACGAACTGCCTGGGCATGACCTAATGAGAATGTATAAGACGTTCAAGGAGAAAACACTTGACTTGCTATTAGGGGACATGGAGGAAGACCTGAGTAAATGGGAAGACAGATTATGTTGATGGAGACAGACTATGTTTATTAAGAAGCACTTTGTCAAATGTTTAATATGACTGTAGTAAAAAAGACCCTAGCAGAATCTTTTGGGGGACAAAACAGTGATCCTAAAAACTTCTTTGGTGGAATACTGATTCTCCAGTTTAAACAAAGTGCCAAGGGGGTGGGGAAGAAACTCGCCTTGCCCAACGTTTAGACATATTCTAAAGCCACAATAATAGAACAAGCCAGAAAACAGCAGCATGGCACTAGGGGAAGGTCATGCAAAGGGACTCATGAAACAGGATAGGGAGCTTAGAAACAGATCCAAGTGCTCATGGGCACCTTTGACGTTGAGGTGACATCATGGCCATATAAGAAAAGGGTGGATTATTTGGTGAATGTTAATGGCAAACCGGCTCCCTAAACTGAGAAAAATAAAGCTGGATCCTGATGTCATGCTGTATGTGAACAACGTAGAGTATGGGCCTAAATGCAAACAGCAGGAATAGAAAGTAAATGGAAGAAAACACATCGGATGCCTTAGTGATCTTGGGATATGGAAAGATGTTTTAAACAAGGCTCTGAAATCATGAAAAATACAGCAAACTTTGATGTATTTGACTATAAGAAAATCAGGAAATTTTTCTTCCATAAAAACTGTTCTATGAAGTCTAAATCAGTAAATAATGAATATTTATAATTTATAAAATATTCATAAATCAATAAGAAAATAAAAAGAAACAGATGAAATCAACAAAAGATATTACTAGGCAATTTATAGCAAGGGTAATTTAATTAGACTAGATGTTATTCTCACTAATAATGAGAAAAATTCATTCAATTCAACTCAAATCATAAAACAATTGCTCTGTGTGACCAATTTCATAAACGAATTGGTAGAAATGAAAAAGTTGAGTAATGAAAATATCTCCGATTCAAGTGTACTTACCACTTTCCTCTTCCAAATCCTACTAATGTCATATAAATGTGTAGTTTTTCTTTCATGTTTGTCTTTGCTAAAAGAGTAAAATAAAGAAATGAATCAACAAATAAGCGAACAAATAGGATCCATCTACAAAAACAAAGAGAAGGGGAAAACAGAAAATGCAGATAAAAGACATGAACCTTTGGAAGATATAAAGCCGATGGAGGAATGTGCCTGATGGAGAGGGTAGAATGAGTGTTTGGTGTCTGCCAGTGGTGGATAACACTTCACTTTGAAGAATCGCCAAAACCTCAGTGTTGGAGACACAGGTGCAACAGTGGTTATACCTCAGTGGGGTTGAGTGTGGGTCTCAGGACAGCATGAGAGTTAGGAAGTCTCCATGAGAAGCAGCTGGGGTCCCCGGGCCCCTCCCTCCTCCACCACCACCAGGAGCAGGTGCCTCCGGAATCACAGAGGTTTATTCCAGAGACACCGAAATACAGAGGCTTTGGGCATGAGGGCACCTAGACGAAAAAGCTAGAGACATTGACTTGGAGAGCTCACAGATCTCACAAAGAAAATGCTTCTTTTTTTACAGTGAGGTGTGCATACAGAGCTTCTAATCAGTCTTTGAGTGCCTCCCTCACCTATGCATGACAGTAATAAAACATCAAGTTTGAGAAAAACTCCCAACATGAAAGAGAAAGATCTCCTTTTCCTCCTACTCACTCCCACAAAAAAGAAAAGGGAACAGTCAAATCTATAGAGAAAGAAAGATTAGTGGCTGCTACAACTGTGGGAGGGGGGTGTTGGGAGAAAAATGATGGGTCTGTGGTTTCTTTTGGGGGTGCTGACATTATTAAAACATTGATTGCATTGATGGTTGCATAACTCTGCGAATATACTAAAACCCACTGAATTGTATACTTTAAGTGAGTGATTTGTATGTATGTGAATTATATTTCAATAAAGGTGTTACACAAGAACAATACAAGACAATTAAGAGATGCCCAAACAATGAAATACTTAGATGAGAGTATAAGAAAAATTGGATTATGTACAATTAAGAATGCTTTTCGGAAAGCGGAGGCGGAAGGATCGCCGGAGCCCAGTGGGTCGAGGCTGCAGTGGCCGGGAGCGGCCACTGCACTCCAGTCTGGGTGACAGAGTGAGACCCCAACTCAAAAAAGAAAGAATGCTTTTCTCTCAGAAGATAACTTGTGGAAAGGTAAACCAGAGGGCAGGAGAGGTGTTTGTTTTGTGATGTGTGTGTATGTGTGTGTGACAAGGATCATGTCCAGAATATGTAAAAAAAAAAAACTCAATAAGGAAAAGATAGGCAATTAGATACAAACATGATCAAAACACTTGAACAGGAAGTTTGAGAAGGAAGGCATTCAAATCGGTAATACACATATGAAAGATTTCTCCACTTTTTTAGTCAAAGGGAAACAAAAATCAAAGCCTTAATGCAGTACTGCTACACATATACCCTACTGGCTCCAGGGAGCGTCATAGACAACACAACAGAGTGAGGAGTGGAGCTGCTGTGAGTGTAGGTTGGTTCATCCACTTGGAAAGCCTTCAACAGAATCTCCTAAGTCTGAAACGTACCTCCTCAAAAAGTGTGAAAATCCTGAATGTGCATCTCAATGAATGTTCAAATGAAGCGCAACATGGCATGCTCCTGCTATTTCACTCCTAGGTATATCAGTGTATAAATATGTGTGCTAAGAGGTATGTGCATGTTTTATAGCAGCACTATCTATAATAGCCCAAGTTGGAAACAACTTAAAAGTCCACCAACAATAGAATTCATCCATTTCATACAAAAGGGCGACATTCGGCAAATTAGAACAAATTAGAAGTATTGAGTGAAAGAAGCACAAAAGAGTACAAACTTTGTGAGTCCATTTGTATGAAGTCTTAAAAAGTCAAAACTAATGAGTTCAGGTGGCAAAGCAATAGTTTCCCTCAAAGGGCATTGACTGGGCTGGGAGGTGTCCAGAGATGCTCTGGGGTGCTGGTCATGTACTGTTTATGCTCGGGTTGCTGGTTCCATGGTGTGTTTTGTTTGAAAATTCACTGAGCTGGCCAGGAGTGGTGGCTCATGCCTGTAATCCTAGTACTTTGGGAGGCCATGGAGGAGGACTGTTTGATTCCAGGAGTTTGAGACCAGCCTGGACAACATAGTGAGACCTCATCTCTACAAAAAAATCAAAAAATTAGCTGGGTGTGGTTGTGCGTGCCTGTAGTCCCAGCTGCTTGGGAGCCTGAGCCCAGGAGGTCAAGGCTGAAGTGGACTCTGATTGTGCCACTGCACTCTAGTCTGGGTGACAGAGTGAGACTCCAACTAAAATTAAAAAAAAAAAACAACTCATTGAGCTGCACACTCAGGATTTTTATACTTTTTGTATGTATATATGCTATACTTTGATAGAATACACATTTATAAAGCTACACTTGGAAAGGTAATAGAAGATACTGTATTTTTTAAAAAAAACAGGGTACTGTGAAGCAACAATAAGAGAAGAAGAAAGACTTCTTGGAAACAGAAAGTGAAATAAACAGTAAAGCTGCCATTGATCTCCAAATTGATTAATTCCTATCAAAATCCCAGCAAGATTTTTAAAATAGACATAAAAAAGCTTATTCTAAAATTTATATGGAAAAGCACAGGCTTTCGAATGGCCAGAACACCTTTGAAAAGAGATAAAATGGGAAGAATCAGTCTAGACGACCTTAAGGCTTCCCGTACAGCCAAGTGCCGAAGATAGTATGGTATTTGTGGATCCGTGGAAACATCGCTCAGTGGAACAAAATGGAGAACCCAGAAACAGGCCCATGGACATATGCCAAATCGAATTTTGATCAATGTGCAAAAGCAGTTCAAGGAAGGAAGAATAGCCTTTCCCAACAAAGATGCTGGAGTGATTACACAGCCATCAGCAAAGAAGAAAAACAGGAAACCTGACCTCAAGCTTATATCTCACATAAAAATTAACTCAGAATGGATCTTGGGCCTCTGTGTAAAACTAAAACCAAAACATAAAGCTCAAAATTTTTAGAAAACATGGGAGAAAACCTTTGGGATCCTGGGTTAGGCAAAAAAGTTCTTAGACTTGACACTGAAAGCATAATCCATAAGAGGAAAGGTTATTAAACCGCATCTTACCAAAATAAAAAGCCTTTGCTTTGCGTAATATCTTGTTAAGAGGATGGCAGAAAATATTTGCAAACCTTATAGTATTTGGACCATTCTACTGTCTGTTATAGATAAAGAATCTCAACATTCAACAGTAAAAAAAACCCAGTCAAGTTATAAAATGTGTAAAAGACATTAACAGATGCTTCACTGAAGAAGATACACAGATGGCAAATAAGCACATGAAAATGTCCATCATTAGTCACAAACACAAATTAAGACCACAATGAGATACCACTAGGCATCCGACAGAATGGCTAAAATTAAAAAATAATGTCAAGAAAGATGATGGCTGGGCGTGTTGACTCACGCCTGTGATCCCAGCACTTTGAGAGGCCAAGGCAAGAGGATTGCCTGAGCTCAAGAGTTCAGGACCAACCTGGACAACATAGTGAGACTTTGTCTCTCCAAAAAATTTTTAAACATTAGGTGGCCATGGTGGCACGTGCCTATAGTCCCAGCTACTTGGGAGGCTGAGGCAGAAGGATCCCCTGAGCCCAGAGGTCGAGGCTGCAGTGAGCTGTTATCGTGCCACTGCACTCCAGCCTCGGTAAGAGTGAGACCCTGAATCAAGAAAAAAATAAAAGAAAGAAAGAAAGATCAGATGCTGGTGGAGAAACTGGATCATTCACACATTTTAGTGGGAATGTGAAATGGTGCAACTACTCTACCAGCCATCTTGGTGGTTTCTTACAAAACTCTAGGTGAAACCACCTAGAGTTGGTGGTCCAGCAAGTGTACTCTCCAGCACTTATCTCAGAGCAAGAATGACAGGGGGCGGGGCAGTGGGCGTCTATGAAAGGGCAGCATGAGGCCTTCTTGTAGTGATGGAGATGTTCAGTATCTTGACTTGGGGTGGATACAGGAATGTATGCATGTGACCGGATAACACAGAGCACTCAGCCCACACGTGTGCACACAGATGCACACAAGCAACTGGGAGATCTGAATACAGCCAAGGAGTATATCCACGTCAATGCCAAAGTTGCGATATTGTCCTGCAGTTATGTAAGGTGTTAACCATTGGCGGAAGATGACAGAGTACACAAGATCTCTCTGGATCATTTTCTCGCAACTGCCTGTAAATCTACAATGATCTGAACATGGGCCACTTAAAAAAAATTTATTTTATTTTAGATTCAAGGGGCCCATGGGTGGGTTTGCTACACGGGTACATTGTGTGATGGTGAGGTTTGGGTTTCTACTGAGCCCGTCATCCCGGTGGTGAATGTGGTCCCCAGGGGCTGGCTTTTCCACCCTTCCCCCACTCCATCTCACTCCCCTGGCCCTTTAGGAGTCCCCTGTGTCTGCTGTTCCGTCCTTGTGCCCGTGTGTGTCCAGTGTTTAGTGCCCACTTACGAGGGAGAACACGCAATATTTAGTTTTCTGTTTCTGTGGTAATGCACTCAGAATGATGGTCTCCAGCTGCATCCATGTTGCTGCAAAGCACATGATTTTGCTCTTTTTTATGACTGCATAGTGTCCCAGGGTGTATATGGACATTTTCTTCCCCATTGTTCATGGGAACCTAGGGTCTTTTCCGCCATTGCTATTGTGGATAATGCTGCAGTGAACACACATGTGCAGGTGTCTTTTTGGCAGAACGATTTATGCTCCTTGGGGTATACACCCAGTAGTCAGATTCCTGAGTTAAATGGCAAATATATCTTTCGTTCTTTGATAAATCTCCAAACTGCTTTCCACAGGGTCTGAACTAGCGCATATTCCCACCAGCAGTGTATGAGCGTTACCTTTTCTATGCATCTTCGCCAACATCTGTTGTTTTTTTGACTTTTTCATAATAGCTGGAAAATGAGAAATTTAATTAAAGAAACTCATTAGTCATCTCGACAGAAGATTGGCCAGAATGGAAACAAGACTGAGCACACGGGAAGATGGATCAGAAGCGGTCATCTGGAGTGCAGCAGAGAGGAGAGAGGAGAAGGGAAGTGAAAAAAATAGCATATTGGTCTCACTGGCCAGTTAAGATCCCGGTGGGAGAGCATGGGAAAACGGGGCGGAAGCAGGATTCGAAGAGCTACTGCCTGAGAATATTTCCAAATGAATGAAAGACACTGATTCTCCCCAACACCCCCCAAGTAACAGCCACGTGGACACTCCTGCCCCCAGATGCAATGTGAGGAAGCTGCAGAGCCTCTAACAGTGGTCAAGGGCAAAGACCAGAGCACACTCAGAGAAGTAGTGCGTTCATGGATGGCTGAGTTCTCTGTGTCGAAAAGGAAGGCTCAGCGATGATGTGAGAACCTAGGACACAGAAACCACACTGCACGTCTTCATTAAGGCTCTGCATTCATCTCAAGACATGGACACGTCTTGGGAGATCATATGTTAAAATACAACAGAGGGAATGTGCATTAGAAAAGAGAAGAGGATTCGGCTGAGAGACACCAAGGGGGTGAGGTTAAGTGGGTCAAGGAGGAGTCTCGTGGGAGCCATTGACAAACACGAGCCACGAACACAGAAACCTGGTTCAGGAAGCTCCATGGAGAGGAGAAGGTCTATTATCTCAGCAAAGAAGAAAAAAACAAACCGGAGGCAATGCAGATTATTATGCACATCAAGACAGGGAGGAATCATCTTGGTTTGGGTTCTCCTAGGAGGGCGTCGGAGGTGAGTGGCTTGCTCTCGGGAGACGATTGGGAGTGAGGAAGGAAGGCAGGACGGTGAAGAAAGGAAGCCCATGAAGGCGGGGCACCAGGCAAAACGCCAAGGAAGGCAAGCAGAGCCTAGCTGAGAGCTCATGGGAGCTCCAGGAGCGAGTTGTGTGATCCGAGGGCCGGAGCTGGGGGATTTAGGCACCGGCCTCCACAGCCACTGAGTCGCTTCCAGATGTGACGTCCCCAGCACTTCCGGTGTGTGGCATGCTGGGGCTGAATGAGCACGGGACTCTTGAGATCCTTTGCCTGGAGATGTCTGAGTGTCTTGTCCACCTTCACACATCAGCAGTCAGTTGTGTAGGGATATCTTGGACTGGACTAACTGCTGGGGGCAATTTTCTAATTAAGGGAATTGCCTTTGTTATGAATTAGTGTGTGATCGTCACATAATTATTGAGCCTTTTTCTGTTGCATCACTGCAAACGTTTCCTTCAGTCTGTTGTTTAGGATTCCAACTTCTTCATGAGTGTGACTCCGGGCGTGGAGTGTGCAGGGTGGAATAAGGAAGGTGGCTATCTGCTATTGATGCATGATTTATTGTGTAACCTTTAGAGCATCTCTCAAGCTACCTTTACAGACGGCCATGGTGAAGCTGAGTCTTAACGTAAGGAAGTGTGGCACAGCCTCACAGGAAAGACAAAGAGGTTGGATGGGAAACATTGCTCAAAGCAAGGCTCCTGGCTGACTCGAGTCAAGACAAGCACTTGGAGTGGAAATGTGTTGCCTCTTTATGTACTCAACATCCTTTCCCTACAGAGGAAAACGGGTGAAAGCTGTTGGGTGGTAACCCTGATCCAAGCAAAGCGTATTTTACAAAGCCAGACTGTTTCAAAAGATATGGAAATGAGGGGTGATTCTATGTTATAAATAACCTGTATTAGATAAGCGTTCCCTAGAGAACTCATTCAAATCCTGAGTTCTTTTCCAGTCAAAACACAATTTGGTTGTCAAAACGTTATCTCAAACAACTGATTCCACCCGGAAAGCATAGTCCCAGAGCAAGGATGGGACTTCCCAGGTCACCCTCTTCCCAGGAAACATGGCAGCCTGAACCAGCAAGCACACTGGGGTGTTTCCCAGTGTGTGCAGGTCCTTGGTCCTCCATGGCTGGCAGAGTGACGTGGGACTTTGGGGGCACCTCCCACTGTAGTCTTGGCTCCACTGCCGTGACTGGGGGAGTAAGTGATTGACTGACTGAGTGAATAAATGGACAAATGACACTGAGAAACTCACAAGGCTGTGGAAACTGCAGGAACAGGGCTAAGGAATCCGTGGGACCTGCAATCAGCTGGGGTGGCTGTGTGGTTGCTTAAATGGCCGCCAGGAAGACCTGTGGCAATGCAGCCGAGTGGCTGTAGGATGGGAGGAGGATGGGATTTGAGTAGGGAGGAAGGAAGTCAATGGAATCCTGTCCTTGGCCTGGAATTGTCCCCCACCTGGTCTGGTCTGCTCGTAGCAGCATGCCAGCCATGCCATATCCTCTGGGCTGGACATTTGCTGCACCAAGACAAGCAGGACGCTCAAGCATTGTCATAAGGCCCCCCCTTTTTCTGAGCTGTGGCCAGTTTTGCATCCTTCCCTGTATCATGTGACCCAGGCTTGGAGAGAGCCTATGGCGTGCGGGCTCGAGACTCCAGTCCTGTCAGGGCCCAGCTCCAGTGTTGGCAAATAGTTGGACCTGTGTTGTTAGAGAGAAAATTACTCATCCACTTGCATTGTGAGTCAGGCCACAGTTGGTGTAGGGACCACCCAGTGGGGTCCTGCAGTGGGAGAGAGGGATTGAGCCAGCTCCAAACAGAATCTGAAAGAGTGGGACTCTATAAGCCAAAGAAGGTGGGGGGGAAGGGAAGTCAATGGCTGGAAAACCACTAAGGGGGCATCAGGGGTGCAGGTCCTTGGTCCTGGCTAAACGGACTTAATGGGATTCTTCTGAAAGGCAGGCCAGGGAGACCAGACATCCACTGGGGATGGTAGAGGATGGGGAACCTGATTAGATATTACTGGGAGGGGGGTGGGAGGTGGGGGGTAGAGTGGGTTGGCAAAACCAATTTAGCAGGATTGCTACTAAGATTGGACAATGCAGAGTCAGACATGGGAGTCCAAAAGTCAGGTCTAGTTTGAGAAAGAGCTCAGGGGAGCCTAAACAGAGTTTGGTCCAGGAGAGAATCTTTGTTGGTGTTTTCTCACAAATCAAATGAGTGGATGAAGGAGATGATCTCAAAGATGCATGACTGGATAATTCTGTGATCCCCTTCTTGTCCTCGTAAGGTTTCCTTTGAGCATCTATTGTTTCCTCAACCAGAATGTCACTCACTGGGGCAACAACCGTGATGCTCACATGGCTTCACGTCACCCACAAAGAGGCACTCCATGGACAGTTTTCACTTACATCTTTACTGGACTGAGTGTGTCATGGCTTCTGATTAATCTAGATACGGGGTAACGGGGAAGCTTCTTAAACACTGGTTTCGGTTTAAAAGTGAACAAATGATTAGGAAGAAAACCTCAGGCTGGTGTGGGAGAGAAAGCAGCAGCCCGACAAAGCAGCTTGGGACGCAAGTCAGTGGGGGTGAACTGGTTTGAATTTGAGCCCCTGCCTTCTATCATGGTGAATTCATCCCCCAGAACAATGCATGTTCTTTCTGCAGCTCTTGCTTCGATTCTCTGTCTGTCTGGAGAAGGTTCAGTCCTTTACAGGAGCAGAATGGATGACATAAAGCAATGGTCTCCAACCTTTTGGCCATCAGGGACTGGTTTTTCCACAGACCGGGTGGCAGGGGATGGTTCCAGGATGATTCACGCATAGGACATTTATGGTGCAATTTATGTCTGTTGTTATTTATAATGAAATAATTATTTTGATATGCATCTGCAAGTAATTGATTTATGGCGGTCTCTGTGCAGTCAAACCTCACTGCTAATATTAATCTGTATTTGCAGTTGCTCCCAGCGCTGGCATCACTACCTCCGATCATCAGGCATTAGAGTCTCATAAGGAGCACGCAACCTAAATCCCTCACACGTACAGTTCACAACAGGGTTTGCACTCCTGAGAACTGAATGCTGCCTCTGATCTGACAGAAGGCAGAGCCCAGGCGGTAACGCAAGTGATGGGGAGTGACTGGAAGGAGAGATGGAGGTTCGCTCACCTGCCCGCCACTCACCTCCTGCTGTGTGGCTGGTTCCTGACAGGCAGCAGACCGGTACCAGTCCATGGCCTGATGGTCGGGGATCCCTATATAGTAAATGTGGGTATTCCTGCTGTGGTAGAGGCCATGGTGCCCGGCCCACATCGGTGGTCTTCGCAGGTCCTCGAAGAGTGACTTTGAAGGCCAATGATCCTTCCTTGTTGTGAGGTGGCCTGAACTCAAGGCAGGCCAGATGCCCCAGGCCAATATCCACTAGTCCCAGGGGCTGTAGCTGCTGACAAAGACAATTGCACCCTTGCCCTCTGGGGAGCCGGCTCTTCGGGGAGTCTCTTGGAGTGCCCAGGCACCCACCCCTCCACCTCCCACGTTGGCTCTTTCCCTTCCCGGCCTCATTTCCGGTCACCCTCACGTGCTTTTGGGCCACCTCTCAATCCCTGTGTCACAGGCAGCTTTGGGGAGCCCAAACCAAGACATCCACAGTCCAGACTCAGGGAGAATTATGGTTTTGCCTCACATGCTTTATCTCTTTTCTTTTTTCCTGCAGTATCTTAAAACAAACCCTAGACATCATGGACCAGTATTACATGAATGCATCTGCTCCGGGGGTGGGGGGGAATAGAGTCACATCCTGTTTTTGTTTGTTTGTTTGTTTTGAGTCAGATTCTCATTCTGTGGCCCAGGCTGCAGTACAGTGGAAGGATCATGGCTTACCACAGTCTTAACCTCCTAGGCACAGGTGATCCTTCAGTCTTGGCCTTTGGATTGGTTGGGACTACAGGGAACACCACCATGCCTGGCTAATTTTTTGATTTTTTTTGTAGAAATGAGGTCTTGCCATGTTGCTCATGCTGATCTTAAACTCCTAGACTCAAGCAATCCTCCTGTCTTGGCCTCCCAAAGTGTTGGAATTATAGGCATGAGCCACTGCACCCAGTCTGAGCCATCTCCTTGATATCCTGCCTGTACACACTAACCCAGGCTTGTTGCCTTTCCTACCCTCTCCTTCATCTGATACATAAGCCCAGACTCCCATGTGTGTCAACCAGAGAAAAACTAGAAACACTAATTGGATTAGTGCAATTTTTCTTTTGAGTTGGAGTCTTACTCTGTCACCTGCTAGAGTGTAGTGTAGCTCATGGTCACCCCAGTATTGATCTGCTGGGTTCAGGCGATCCTTCCACCTCAGTCTTCCAAGTAGCTGGAACTACAGGAGCAAGTCACCACACCTGGCTAATTCTTTGAATTATTGTAGAGACAAAGTATTGCCAATTTGCCCAGGCTGTTCTTGAACCGTTGGGCTCAGGCAATCCCCTCACCTTGGCCTCCCAAAGTGCTGGGATTATAGGCTTGAACCACCATGACTGGCTGATTTTTTCTTTTAATGCATAAACCTAGGACTTCAAATTGTAGTCATGTGTGATAAAGTACAGGAAGATACACTTTTTTGAAAAAGGTGATCTGTCATTAGACAAAAGATCTGGATTTGGGAAGAGGATCCCTCCTTAGAAAGCCAAGTCCACACTGCACCCTGAGATGTCAGCAAAAGACTTTAGTGGGTGCCAGTGTTACTTCAAAGACCAGCTCCCTTCAGTGACCAGCATTAATGTGTGCAGCATGTCCTTGTCACTTGGCATTCACCTAAAGCAAGCATCTTTCTCCCAGGTTCTGGTGAGGCTTGGTGAGGGTATGTTACCAAAATGCCAAGGGTTGGGTCAAAGTTGATTGCCATGCAGAAAGTCAATCACTGAGATAAAAAGTATTGTCTGGAAAGAAGGCTTTTTATTCAGGTGGTATCATCAGAGAAGAACAGGAAATTCTGCCTCAAATCCATCTCCATGGATTGAAATTGGGGGTTTACATGGCAAGGGAAAGAATGCAAAAAGCAATTAGGGAAGGGCAAGGAAGCAGTCATCTTGAGTAAGGGGGTCTTGTGTCTCACTGTCTGGATACTGTGATCTGGTGAGTTCCAGTCCCTTGCCTGAGGGTTGGTTTCCTGAAGAAGGAACTCAGATAAGACCAATGTAAGTTTCAAGACCAGGAGGGTCAATTTCTATGTTTATTTATTTATTTTTTTAAAAAACATAAATATCAGTTCTATGGGGAAATTGGGCTGGTTTCGGGAGAAGTACCACAGCTATCATTTTCTTTCAACAGAATCAAGCGGCCAGTTCAGAGAAAGGTAGGTCCTTTGCATTTTGTCTTAAGAGTCTCTCCTGCCCTCTGCTACATCAGTGAGAGAGATGGTGTGCTGCAGGTCTCAGGAGATTTTGATAAGTGGCACAGACGAGCCTCCCATCAAACTTGTCCTCTGCGTTATGGCTGACACAGCAACATCACTCTTCACTGCTGCCTCTGGAACTAAGCTCTGAGCTCTGAACAGAAGCCTGTCCCTGGTGAGGCCACGGGGGAGAGGCAAGTGGCTTTGCTACAAGGATTGGAGGGCCACATTCCTTCATAGAGACAGGGCTCACCTTCCTCTTATACAAAACTGTGCTCACCACCTGGATTCTGGCAGGAATGATGTACTGCTGACTGAACTTGGAGATGGGTGCTCCCCAGAGGTGAGAGAAGCCTGTAAGGGTGAGGATTAAACAAGCATGATGTGGGCCCTGCTCTGCATGAGAGCCCACAATAGATAATTATGTTCTTACTTTATTTTTACCAGAAATCAAGGAGGAGGATAGAGAGGGAAGTTAGATCTGCTTAGCATCTCTACATTTGGGGAAACTGAGGCCAGGGCTGGGGGTGCCTGACTGATTTAGTGACAGTCCTGGGAGGTATCTTTTTGCCAACTCTGAGATATGGAGCTGGTATAGTCACCTGCCTCTGACTCGCCTCTGTCCCGGCTTGGTGGCTGGGCAGTGGAGGTCACTGGGCAGTGGCTCCCACCCCAGCAGTGGACATCAGAGGGTTCGCCTTGGCCCTGGGTGCTATGTTTTGGAGCTTTCCCAGTAGAGGCCTCTTTCGAGCAATGCCACTGGGGTGGAGACAGAACCAGGCATTTAGTGTATCTGTGTCCCTGCTGATTTATGACCCTGTGCTCAAAACATTTCGCATGACCTGCAGCATGGGAAGTAGGTCACAGCACGATCCCCTGGCACACAGTCACATCACCTACAGAGGTAGACTTGGTGGCCACAGGCTGGCTGAGAATTCGGGAGGCCACACTGGCACCAGACACGAGGGAACCAACGATGTTGGGGGTCTAATGAGTAATGGTGCTGGGTGTCAGGGAGGTGCCCAAGGACAGGCAGACCCTAAATGCGCAGGTGCTTACCCTCCTCCTGCCTTCCCAGTCCTTCTGATTCCCCTGAGGGTGCTTTCCTGTGAGACGGAGCGAACCTGGCCAGATGCCTATTTGGAGCAGGGTACTAAAACAACAATAACAACAACAAAAGCCCTCAAGACTGTGTTGAAAACTACAAAGGTAAATTTTAATTTAAAAATGCTCTGATCCAGCCTAGGCAACATGGCAAGATGGTGTCTCTATAGAAAAGAAAAAAAAATTACCTGGATATGGTGGTGCACACCTGTAGTCCCAGCTACTCAGGAGGCTGAGACTGAAGGATCACTAGGGCCCAGGAGGTCGAGGCCGTGATGAGCCATGATTGTGCCACTGCACTCCAGCCTAGGCAACAGAGTGAGATCCTGACTCAAAAAAAAAAAAAAAAAAAAGAAAGAAAGAAAGAAAGAAAGAAGGAAATAAAGAAAAAAGAAAAAGAAAGAAAGGAAAATGCTCCGTGACATCAGTTTTCATTCAAAACCACTCAGAAGGAGGTCAGCTCTTCCAAAACAAAAATAAAACTTAGTCAACAAGGACACAAGCTAAACGTGGCTTCAGCACCCTCAAGAAAGTGCCCCGTTTCATAGACTGAGACTGAGAGGCTGAACCCGGGCCTGGGACATGGAACTGGGGGCCACGAGGTCTAACTCTGCCCTCTGCAAGGCCCTGCTCAGAGAAGTGGCAGACACGTGGCCCTGACCTGGAGCGGGGCAGTGGAGACCAGCCCCACACAGTGCCCGCCCCCCAGGAATCATTATTTGATTCTCTGTTCTTCAGATTCAGATATGTCCCTTTGCAAACTGCCACTCTTTTTTAGGGCTGACTTCCACGACATGATGGATGTCATCTGCCTTGGTATTAACTGTGTCTCAGAATTTGTAAGTTGAAGCACAACCCTCAGAACCTCAGAATGAGACTCTGGAGATGAGGGTCTTCACAGGAAGGATTCAGTTAAAATGAGGCCCTTAACCGTGGGCCCTAACCCCCAGAACCTCAGAATGATATTGTTTTTGGAGATGGGAGTTCTACAGAGGTGATCAAGTTACAATGAGGTCGCTAGGGTGGGCCTTAACCCAACAAAACTGGTGTCCTCATAAGAAGAGTTGAGGACAGACACACTCAGAGGGATGCCCGTGTGAGGATGCAGAGAAGGCGGTAGTCTGCAAGCCATGGAGAAAGGCCCCAGGAGAAGCCGACCCTGTGACACCTCGACCTCAGTCTTCCAGTTTCCTGAACTGTGAGACGATGCATGTCTGCTGTTGGAGTCACCTGGCCTACGGTGCTTTGCTCTGAACCCGAGCTGCCCAACGCTCCATCCAAAGTCATGCAGGCATGCTTCCTTGAGCCCATTCTGCCTTCTCCCTGAAGCAGACCACCAGGTTTCAGGACACCAGATCTCACTGAATTGGCCTTGGGGTCTACCCAGCATGTCATGGATGCTTCCTTTTATAATTCTCATTTGTTATTATTACTATTTTGGAGTTGGAATCTCACTCTGTTGCCCAGGCTGGTATGCAGTGACATGATCATGGCTCACGGCAGACTTGACCTCCTGGGCTCAGGCAATCCTTCCACCTCAGCCTCCTGGGACTACAGGTGCATGCCACCATGTCTGGCTAAGTTCTAAATTTTCTTTGTAGAGACGAAGTCTCCCTGCAGGCTGGTCTTGAACTCCTGGACTCAAGTGATCCTCCCACCTTGGATTCCCAAAGTGCTGGGATTACAGGCATGAGTCACTGCGCCCAACCAATTATGAAGAGGCATTAAAAGATTTATGGTTAATAATTCACTTTCCCTTTTTATAACTCATAATTAGAGTCTTTGAGCAGCCCAGCAATATTAGCTTTGTGTACAAAGTTGGCAGCATTTTAAAACGAAGGCAATATTTTAGTCAGCAGTGTTGATGGTAAAGGTGCGATTTCTATTAGGCTTCTTGAAAATAGCACGTGGATGCTTTTTTACAGTCTTTCTGGTTTCCTAGCCATGAAAAGCCTGTGGCAAATTTATGCCAGGAAAAGCAAAACCAGAGAAAAATCCAGACAATTATCCCTAGCCCTAACTTCACCACGTGAAGTCATTCCTGAAAACACCATCACCAAAGGAAGCCCATTCCATGAGGAATATTACCATTAACAAGAATGGTAGAAATTAGGCGGTATTCTGTCCTAAGTGACTGATCAGCTTTCACAGAGACATGGAACAATAAAAATAAGTTTATAACAAGTAACAGACCATCATTGGAAAGCAAACTGAGTCTGCACAGAAAACACGGTTTAGGGAAGCTTTGCTCTTCTGGACAAAGGAGAAGACTCAGATATGGGGGTGTGGAAGAGGGCGGGGTGGGTTCTGGGTACATGGTCAGGCTTAGCCACTGTTTTCTCCAGCTACACTTAAAACAACAAACTGATACATTAGCACAAGGATGGGACCGGGAGACGTGGGACACTGCTGGGGAGGGAGGGCGGAGGGAGGGAACGTGTGGCCACATGATGGGTGCCTGTCCACTACAGGGGAGAGAGGGCTAGCGAGGGCCAGCAAGAAGCCCAGACTTAACCAGCCTGCAGCCCACTTAGGTAGCAAGTCCTCACCTGCACCCCGCAACTCTAAAATGCAATACGATAAAGATATCAACGCACATACAAATAAGGTGATAGCGTGGAAAAATAAGGCACACTAAAGGGTGCACAACAGAGTGCTTACAAACAGATGGAAACAGTACAGAGCACCCCACAGTGGAGGAGCCTCAGAGACGCGCCTCTCGGCCCAGGGTCTGGCACTCACATGCACAGCAGAACTGCCACAGCCCCACCAAACTGCTTCCGTGTGATAGTCTCTGATCAGACACTGGTGTCAGTAAAATCGGCGCATGTGTTGTGTCTTTGCTGGACATTGCAACGTCAGGATCTCACATCAATCAATCCAGTGCGGTTGAAGGTGACAAAGTCATTATAGCAAAATAGAAGTCACTGTCTGTAAGGTGGTCTCTCGTGCTGTGGCAGGTGCGTGTGTGCAGGGGCGCCCCGGGGTGGCGGGGGCGGGCCGGTGTGTGTAGGCCCATCATCATGAGTGTCTACCATGGGGGAGGTTGGGAGGCTGACCTGGACTTGGGGGGTTCCTCTGCTGCCGTGGGCGACCGACATGCATCCTTGGCAAGGCTGTGCTTCTCTTGAAGATGAGGTAGGTTTTGCCTCGGTTTCTGCAGTGCTTGCCATTGCCTGGCTGTCCGTGTTCAGCAGTCAGCTCGGATGCAACTGTGCCCATGCAGTGACCAGGGGCCGGCCACCCAGGCCACCTGGGCCACCAGGCCCCCCAGGCCACTCAGCACTTCAGCCCCCTCCTCTTTGTTCGCCTTGGGCTTTTGTCCTCCTGTCTCCCTCGTTTCTCTATCGTTGGGTCTGTCCCCTTAGGACGAATGCCTTTCCTCAAGCCTCTTCAATTCTATCTGAAATCAGGCAGAATATGAGAGGTGGGGACATTCATCTGCTGCCTTGTCTGAGAAAAAACATCAGGAGACAGATGTTTTATTCCTGTTTTTGAAGCTTTCCGTTTTTTATTAGACTTTAAGAACAACCTTTCTTTTAAATAATCACTTCATGTATTTTTTGTTTTTCACTAATGCTTGGCCAACTATTCAGCTATGACATGCATCAAGAATTAGAAATGAGCTTTCTTGAAGTCCAGGAAGGGAAAATAAAGGAATACGTGCAGGGAGCTGAATATATAGATCAGAGACCACACAGTCAAAAGAAGTATGCTATAACTCGAAGAAGCTTATTAACTTTGTTCTGTCCAGTGTTCCTTCCATCTACTGAACTAAAACAGATGATGATAAAATATTCTGTCAGTTAGCGTACGGGAACTGACAATTAAGTTCGCGAACTCATCCTAGAAAAAGTACCGCACGCCTCATTGCTGAATATCACCACAGTCACCTTCAAAGTCCTCCCCTTGGGAAGCTATGCACTGACTCCAGCACCCAGTCCACCCATCAAGGCAATTTTGGAACTCTTTTTCTGGAATGGCCATCAGAGCTGTCGTCGTATTACCCTTGATGTCCTGAATGCCATCCAGATGTCTTCCTTTCAATATTTCTTTTGTCTTTGGGTCAAGAAAAAAGTCACTGGGGGCCAAATACAGTTGTTTGTTGACTGGCTAAAAACTCCCTCCCAGATGGTGCTGTGTGGGTGGGTGCATGTCGCGATGCAAAAGCTCCTTCGGGACCATTTTTGCAAACGCCTTTCTCAGGCCAAGGTTTTCAGTGAGATTTTCCTAACTGGTTCTCCGTTGATGTTTATTTGGTCTGCTGTGCTTCTTATAGTCAGCTGATTATTTTGACAAATTTTTCAATGTTTTCATGGTTCTGTGTGTTCCTGGCCGTCCTGACCTCTCTTCGTCCGTGATGCTTTCTCTCCCCTCAGAAAAATGTCTGATCCATTTGTACACCGCTGTTTTCTTCACGGCATCATCCCCATAAACTTGGACTCACATGTCCCCGATTTCATTTCCACTCTTGCCAAGTTTAACAAGAAATTTAATGTTTGCTCGTTGCTCTAATTCAAGCTTCGGCATTCTCATGACGGCACACAAAAACATGCCGCAGCAATAATGAACGCCACTCAGCAAGACATTGCCACATGTGACACGAACACAGCCATGAGACACTGATGTACCCAGGCTAGGAAACCTTCCCAGGTTGTTTGTGCAGTGCTGCACGGTAAGCGCACAGCAGCAAGTCGCGAACTTAATTATCAGACCACGTAAAAGTTAGTTTTTCTATAGGACAATGTGTATTTCCCCTTTGACCCCAGTGGGTAAAAGAAAATCCTCTCTCAACTTTTTCCAACCCTGGAGTGGGGTGAGGCTGGTGGTCCCTCTGGGGAGAGGGGACAGCCTAGCCTGCCCTGCCTGTATCAAAGTCTCTAATTCCGCCTCTGTTAGTATATCCATTCAAGCAAAAGTAGTAGATGAGACTGTAGTTGGAACACATCTGTCCAGACTATGGTTCTCAAAATGAGACCATTAGAACCCTGCACATGGCTACCCCCAGAGGACCCGATTCAGCAGCGGGGGCAGGCAGGATCAGCAGTGTTTATCACACATTCTCAGGTGCTGCTGGTGTGGCCCCAGGATGCTGAGTGGAAAGAGAAGGCCCCGTGCAGGGGTGGAGGGTGTCGAGTGGAGAGCAGAGCTGTCCTTTCAGGCTTTCCCTCTGCCCTGGTGCTCAGGCAGACACACGGGTCCGGTGGAGCAGGCCGGCCGGGTGAGGGCGGCTGACTTCTGAGGGCCTGTGGACTCCACTGAGTGAGAGCTGTCGATGGCCCGACCTGCTCCTGTCCTGTGCCATCATGGGAGGCAGGTGCTGTCTAGTCCAAGAGAGGAAAGTGTGAGCAGGTGACAACGTGGTGGCACCCCCAGAAACCCGGCGTTTCTTTCCCAGGACACTTCTAGGTGGAGGGCTGGTCAGGGTCTGCTGTGACCTCTTTCTTGTGGTGAAAGACAGAACTAAGTTACTGTAAAATTCCTTCTAACTCGGATTTGAGGACTTGATTTTGTGCAAATACCTACACATACAGAAAAAATAAGCCCTTGGATTATTTTAACAGAAAAAATGAAATCACTGACATGACAAAACTTTTTTTTTTCTTTTCATAGCTCAGAGCTTTCACAAAATCATGCGATTCAGAAACACGGACGATGACATGGAATTCCATCATAATGAAAACTGGAAGGATGGCTTAAAGTGTACTGGGAAAGTCTGGGCATGGTGGCTCATGCCTGTAATCCCAGCATTTTGGGAGGCTGAGGCAAGAGAATTGCTTGAGCCCATGCGTTCGAGACCAGCCTGGGCAGCTTGGCGAGACCTCATCTCTACAATAGGTCAAAAAATTAGCTGGACATGGTAGCGCACACCTATAGTTCTGGCTACCTGGAAGGCTGAGGTGGCAGTATTGCTGGAGTCCTGCAGGTTGATGCTGGAGTGACCATGAGCGTGGCCCTGAATTCCAGCCTGGGCAGCAGAGTGAGACTTCAGCTCAAAAATAAATAAAGTATACTGGGAAATGTTGACAAGTTGTACCCTCAGGGGTTAAGCCCTTCCAGGAGAGAGAGCTAGGGGTTCAGGGCATCCGAACAGAGAATATCTGCCCTGCTGTGGGTCTGGCCAGGAAAGGGACATTTCTGACAGGACTTCTAAACTTTGATGGGGAGTGTGTGCTTTATTTCCTGGGAGAATTATAATTTCCCTCCAAAAGTAGCACCTTTTTGAAGCCTAATATCGTATTATTGTGTGTGGTTAAAACCGTTTTCCATGGGAAAGAGTGTCTGATTTTCTCACAGAAATTGGTGAAGCTGGGCTGGGCGTCCTGGAGGGCGCTGCGGATGAGGTGAATCCCAGGTCAACCAGAAGACCCAGGCAGCAGCACCAGTGCCTGGGTGCAGGGCATCACCCCCGCCGTCCCCCTGGCGTGGCCTCACTGTAGCGTGGCTGGTGGCTGCACCGTGGCCCCTGCACTGCATGGGTCTTGAGGCCCACACCCGGCTTCCTCCAGCGCAAATGCACAGTCACCTCCACAGAGCAGCAGGAACCAGCTTGGGTTTCTCTCGGGCAATTTTGAGAGTTTTCATCCGGGGAAAAAAATGTGAACAGGTCAAAGTAGGTTTTTTTGTTTTTAGTCAGGGCCTCACTCTGTCCCCTAGGCTGGAGAGCAATGGCGTGGTCACAGCTCACTGCAGCCTCCACCTCTGGGGCTCAGGCAATCCTCCTGCTTCAGTTTCCCAAGTAACTGGGATGACAAGCATGCCACCACACCCAGATAATGTCTTCATTTTTGGAGAGTCACGGTCTCACAACGTTGCCCGGGCTGGTCTCGAACTCTTGAGCTCAAGCAATTCTCCTGCCTTGGCCTCCCAAAGTGCTGGGATTACAGGCATCAGCCACCACTCTTGGGCCAAAGTGAGCTGCTAAAAGACTCTGAAAACATGCCAGTCAATGCCTCCTATAGATACCTCTGTCCACCAGGACGTGCTGGTGCCTCAAGGGGCACATCCTACCACACACCCTTCCACGCTGAAGGGAGGCGCCGGGTGAGCTTCGTGGGCCCGTGGTGTTCCTTCACCAACCAAAGCACCAGGGACCCTGCTTCCCAGGGCCTCCCTGAGACCGGTCGCCTGGACCTTCCCTACGGGCATGTTTGCCACTCACAGGAGAGGCTAAGGGACTCACCAAGGGACCCTTGAGGTGGTTTACACGCGCCTTAGCATTTCCCAGGCCTCCCCTCAGTGTGGGAACATCCACACCACAAACTCCAGAGGGTGGGAGTAAGAGGGGCTGCCCAGCGGCGAATTGTCAAGTTCGCCGGGCCTCAGAGCTCTCCGGTGTTGGTGCCTCCCTCTCTGTGAGCACCCAGCTCCCTGCTCACACCTGGCTGTCCCAGCCTGGGATGCCCCGCCCCCGCTGGTCACAGACTCAGCCACGCTGGGTGTGTGGCTCTGGCTGCAGAGCACAGGACATGAGTGGCCGGGTCTTCAGTAGGCATGGCCGCGCAGAGGCAGCCCTGGGCAGCAAGGTTGCTGTTTTAGAACCTTTGTTCATTTTCTCTCGTTACAGAATGAATGTGTGTTTGTGGCTAAAAAGAAGTGAGAAACAAGGAACTATGGGAGGAAGATGGGCCACACCTGCTCGGGCCACCGTCGCCTCTGCTTCCTCGCAGCTGGCCTGGCGACCTCGACCTCGCGCTCAGCCGCAGGGCCAACAGGTAAAAGTGGTCATGTCCTTGTCTGTGTCCATTCACTCAGGAGGGGGTTCTCCAGCTCCATCTGTGTGGGCAAGGACGTTAGCACCGCTGTTCTCAGGAAAGTGTGGGAGGCAAATGACCCCAGGACGGAAACAGACACTGGGGCACCAATGAGCCGAAAGGGGGGAGGAACTAGGGCTCACGAATTGCTATCGAGTACAATGTTCACTCTCTGTGGAATGGAGTCCAGTATGAGACCCGACCTGACCCCTACACGGTGAGACCCGACCCCTCCACTACACAGTTCTCAGTCACCTACATGTCAACTACTGGCTTGATGTCTAACCCCCACGTCCCCAACCTTCTCTTTCAAAGTCAGTCTGTCATCCTTCCCCTTTCCTCCAAATTCCCCCGAAGGAGACTGAATTTCCCAGTAGGAATCAGTTGTCTCTGCGGTGTCATGACTTACCCTGTGGCCTCAACACCAGGCTGAGAGACTGCCCACCCGCTTCTCACCCATGGCAGTGCTTGTTACACGTGTGTGTGTTTCCTACTTTCCTTCGTACAGAACCAGAGGCAGTCGTTCTGCATTTCCTGTCTTGCAAATGAAAACGCTGACATTTAGGCTGCATAGCGCCCAGTGCACGAGCCAGGATTTGAGCTGCTTGTCCTCTGTTTTTGTATGACTTGATTCGTTCTGTGACTGTGCCATGCACTGCCTGGACAGGCAGGATAGAGGGGTGCGCTGTGCCCGTTCTCAGCAAGACTCAGTGCCCGTCCTGGTGAGGGAGGAGGACCTCTGGAGCAGGGAGGACCTCTGCTTGATCAGCAACGCTAAGCTCAGGAGCAACTGTAACACGCATGACAAGAAGCACAGACAATCCCTGAAGCATGAAGGGGGCAATCTGGGAGCTCCCCTGGGGGCTCCAGGAAGGAGTGGAGGGATGGGCATGGGGATGGGAGCTGGGTTCCGGCCACCCAGCCCCAGCCCATTGGCTTTCCAGGCTGGCCCACCCGCAGCGCAGTGTAGCCACCTAAGTGACCCCAAGGCCAGCAGAGGCCAATCCACCCTGACAAACACACGCTGTTGCTTTGAAGCCACTAAGTTTTGGCGTGGTTTTGTGCTCAAGGGTAGAATGCCAAAATAGGACCCCTGGCTAGATGGAACATCATGTCTCCCATGCCTGTGGCCACCTGGACGAAAGAGCTCAGGAACGTCCACGCTTTTGCAGATGATTTGCTGCCCTTGTAAGACAGAAGATGGAATATCAGCTATTCCAGGGCCCTAGGTCTCTAGTATAGATGATTTCACTTTTGCTGGTGCTTGGACAAACAGAGGTAAAAAGAAGTTCAAATCCCAACCTATGTCCCCAACCAGGGTCTTCCTGAGACAGGCGTTAACAGAAACTCCCATCTCTGTTACCACAGGGTGATGATGGCAAAGACCTGAAAGCAGAGGGGGACTCCTGTGGTTCACCCGGCTGGGGAGCAATGACACTGAGTCCCGGAGTAGCCTCGGGGCACCAAGCCCAGCAGCCTGAGGGGACATACTTTCCCCTCTTTCTCTTGAATGCTGTCATGTCCAGGCCAGAGAAAATTGCCCTGCAGGCAATCCTGGGGGTGGATTTCAGAGTCGAAGCAGGAGAGAGCGCTTGGTGGGAGCCGAGCCTTCACACGTGTCTGCAGTTCCATGCAGCCTCCCCTTGAACCTGGGAGAGGCTTTGCGGCATTCTGTGACTTCTGAGGCTTGGCGAGCAGAGGCCACACAGTCCGGTTTTCTTGGGACAGTTCCCCTGGGACTCTCCAGCAGTCCCGTAAGAAGTTCCCTACGTGGGGCTGCCAGGGGAGGGACCACACAGAGGAACAGCCGTCAGGTCCGGCTGGGGTGGCTCCCAGGAGTGTGAGTCCTTCCAGCTCAGGAGCCAGAGAGGTGAGGAGCCCAAAAGGCTCTTGAGGATGGCCCTCAGCCATTGCAGCTTACGGGGACCTCGTGAAAGGCTTAGTGAGGGCTGTCTAGCTAAGCTCAGTCAAGAAGTTGCGAAAGCAGGAGAGGTCGTTGTACTAGTACCTGGCTGTATTGCTTAAGCCACTCTGTGGGGTGGAGAGGGAGAGGGTAAGGGGGAGGGGGAAGAGAGGGCGATAGAAAGGGTGAGAGAGAGCGTGAGAGAAAGAGGGAGCCAGAGGAAGAGAGTGGTAGAGGAAGGGAAGGAGAGGAAGGGGAGAGATGGGGAGAGAGAAAGAGAGGGAGGGAGAGAGGGAGGGAACCGGACTGCCCTCCTGCCACATGATTGGCTGGACGACGCCTGCTTATCCGGGGAATGCCCTGGGCAGGTGTCTGGGCCTCTGCTGAGGGTGGCCACAAGGTCTGGGCCAGGCCAACTGGAAGCTCCCACGGGGCACTCTCTGCCAATGACACAAAGATGTAGGGTCACTTGGAGACTGTTTCTGGGGGGAGGAGGAAGGAGGACGCTGGAAGCCAGCCAGAAGGCCAACTTGACTTGCCGACCCAGGATGCGGTGGTGCCGAGCTGTCTGGCCAAAAGCCAGTCTCGTTGTTGCTGTGAAGGCACCTTGTGGGTGGGATCAACACTTACAGTCAGTTGACGTTAATCAGAGCAGGCTGCCCCGTGGTGTGGGTGGGCCTCATCCAACCAGCAGAAGGCCTTTGGAGTGATGGCCCAGATTTTTCAAAGAAGGAATTCTGCCTCCATTCTGCAATGTCGGAATCCTGCCTGAGGTTCCCGCCTTCGAACTCAAGACCGAAGCATCTGCTCTTAGCTGATCTCCAGTCAGCCTGTCTTGTGGAGTTTGGACGTGCTGGTCCCTACAGTCATGTGAGCCATTTCCTTAAAGTCTCTCTCTCTCTGGATATAGATACAGATGTATGTAGTGATGGATACAGAAATAGAAGGGGCTGAGTGCAGTGGCTCACACCTGTAATGCCAGGGCTTTTTAATTTTTGAGCTGGAGTCTCACTCTGTTGCCCAGGCTGGAGGGCAGTGGCCTGATCACAGCTCACCTCAGCTTTGACCTCTTGGTCTCAGGTGATCCTCCTGCCTCAGCCTCCCGATTAGCTGGTGCCAAAGGCACACACCACCAGGCTTGGCTAACTTTTAAATTTTTCATAGAGATGAAGACTTGCTATGACGCCAAGGCTCTTCTCGAACTCCTGGGCTTAAGCCATCCTCTCGACTCGGCCTCCCAAAGTGCTGGGTCTACAGGCATGAGCCAACGCACGTGGCCCTGACACTTTGAGAGGCTGAGAGGATTGCTTGAGCCCAGGAGTTCGAGACCAACCTGGGCAACATAGTGAGACACCATCTCTTCAAAAAATAAAAAAAATAGTCAGGCATGGTGACACACACCCATAGTCCCAACTACTTGGGAGGCTGAGTCAAGAGGATCACCTGAGCCCAGAAGGTCGAGGCTGCCATGAGCCATAATTGTGCCACTGCACTCCAGCTTGGGTGACAGAGTGAGACCCTGACTCAAAAAAAAAGAAAGAAAAAAAGAGCTGGGCTCAGTGGCTCAGCCTGTAATCCTGCGCTTGGGAGGCTGAGGTGAGTGGATTGCCTGAGCCCGCGGGTTCGAGACCTGCTTGGGCAACTTGGTGAGACCTCATCTCCACAATAAATCAAAAACTAGCCGGGTATAGTTGCGTGCACCTGTAGTTCCAGCTACTTGGAAGGCTGAGGCGGAAGGATCGCCGGAGCCCAGCAGGTCGAGGCTGCGGTGGCCGGAAGCGGCCACTGCACTACAGTTGGGCTACAGAGTGAGACTCCAACTCAAAAAAAAAAAAGAAAGAAAAAGAAAGAAAGAAAGCAAAAAAAAAAAAAAGAAAACAAATCCAAATTGACCATGCAGCCTTAGTCAAGAATGGAGATTCTTGCATCCTCTGAGTCATCTTTCCTTAAAGTTGGAGTAGGCACAGTCTCTGGTCACCTGGGGCGATGGCAGACACCGGGTGGGGCTTGTGCCTCCTGGACGGAGGTGGGGGGCGGGTGGGCAGGCCTCAGAGACGGTGGAGCCAGGAGGGTGGCCGGGGGTGGAGAGACGTGTGGTGGCAGCTGCAGTGTCTTCCCTACCCCAGGCCGGAGGCTCTCCCCTGAGCCTTCTCCGCTCTTGCAGGCTTCTGGGCCTGACTCGCCAGGTCTCCTCGTGATTCTGCAAGCTGCCTGATATTCTTCTAATACATTGCTGAAGTTGGTTAGAATCCACCGGCATCTCAACACTCTCACTGGTTCCCTTCGCAGATGTTGGGTCCCTTCCTGTCCCTTCTTGCTGTTTCTTCTGTGTGTCTCCTTACTCGGGTAAGTTTTAGGGCTGATCAGATTTTGTCCAGGCTGGAGTGCAGGGCGCGATCCCAGCTCACTGCCTCGACCTCCTGGGCTCGGGCCATCCTTCTACCTCAGCTTCCCGAGTAGCTGAAACTACAGGTGTGTGCCACCATGCCTGCTTCCTTTTTTTATTTTTTATTTTTATAGAAACAAGGTCTCAGTATATTGCCCAGGCTAGTCTCAAACTCCTGGGCTCAAGCAATCTTCCTGTCTTGGTTGGGATTACAGGCATGAGCCACTGTGTCTGGCCAGGCAATGCTCCTTTTGACCGCAAAACAGGTAGTAGAGTTCATTTACCCCCAAGCTAGAATGCAGGCAAACGGCACAAGCCAGAAGTGGATTTTAGAGTGGTGTCGTAAACCACAGAAGCAGCCCTGACCTGAGTCAGGAACAGCAAGCTCAGAAGTCTTGATGGCTTAAGTGAGCCTTCCCTGTGTCCAAGATGCCAGCCGGCTTTCTCGCTTAGGACTCTCTCTCTCTCTGTCTCTCCTTTTTTGTTCTGAGTCAGAGCCTCACTCTGTCGCCCACACTGGAGTGCAGTGGCATGATCACAGCCGCTGCCGCCTCGACCTCCTGTGCTCAGGCAATCCCTCCACCTCAGCCTCCCAAGTAGCTGGATCTACAGGCACCACCACGTCCGGCTAATGTTTTGATTTATTGTAGAGATGAGGTCTTGCCAAGTTGCCTAGGTGGGTTTCAAACCCCTGGACTCAGCTAATCCTCTCGCTTCGGCCTCCCAAAGTGTTGGGATGACAGATGTGTGCCACCGCGCCCATCTACTTTCTCTTAACTGGATGAAAAACTCAATCAAAAAAGAAAATTATTTTTCACTTAGAAGAAAAAAGAATGGTCCAGAGTTAGTCTTATTCAGTGTAGCACACTAGTGAATGTTATGATGAAGCAGAGAGGCGGTGACACAGTCACTTTCCTGCTTGATGTGGTCCACACGGGCCTCCCACGCTGATTAATCCCACAGAACGTGCTATTGGCAAAGTGAATACCAGTGACAGGAAGATGGATGGGCATCGCCAGCTGAATGGCAGGGAGAGTGAGGAATGGTTGGTGCTTGACTGGGGACCAGGACCCTCGGAGGAGGGACAGTGTGCATCTCTGGGAATCCTGTGTCCATCGCAGGGCCTGGACATGTGTGAGGGACCACACACACAGAACACGATGTGAACATCCTGATGGCAGCTAAGATGCTACATGCAGCCTCTGTCTATGGAAGAGAGTGATTGGAATAGGTGGGTGTTTACAGAAAGATTGCACTTGAAGAATCAGTGGGAGTCAAGTCGCAGAATCTCAGCATCTCTTCTGGGAAGGTTCTGAAAACACAATTTGTTCTGGGTCCTCTCTGGTGGAGATCTGGGCTACTGAGTTGGGCTCTCACTTTGCTGCCCAGGCTGGAGGATTATGGCGCGATCTTGGCTCACTACAGCCTCGACCTTCTGGGCTCAGACGATCCTCCCACCTCAGCCTCCCGAGTAGCTGGAACTACAGATGCATGCCACCACACCTGGCTGATTTTTGATTTAGTGTAGAGACAAGATCTCACTATGTTGCCCAGGCTGGCCTCAAGCTCCTGAGCTCAAGCAATCCTCCCACCTCAGCCTCCCAAAATGTCAATCTACTTTTTAATAGCTCTCAATTTAAGATAAAGTCTTTCTTCTGGTCACCCTTGGGTGACAAGCAGCTCTGCCTCTTGGAGCACTGTAAGTAGCATGAAGCTTCTGTGTGGCAGTCCTGTCATTGAACTCAGCAACTGGCTCTCTCATTCCCTCCCAGGACTCCCCCTGACCTCCTTGACTCCCTCTGGGTTTCTAGAACTGAGCTCATGATTCAGGAAGTGTGCCCTTCATCAAGCATGGGGGTGGGGGTGTTTGTGTGTGGGGGGCATTCACCTTTTATGACCAAATTGGAGGCTGCAATACAGTGGCCTCCGGGAGCAGCCCTGGGACCCACCCTGAAGCTCCAGGGACAGCCAGCCAGGGCAGTGGTAGGGAGGCGCCTGATGGGGTCAGAGGTGGCTGGAGCTCACCAAGGCTCTTCCTGAGTTTACCGCTGATGAAATCCAACCCCTCCACCCCCACCAGCATTCTGAGTGGCAAGCAGCAGGTTCTCCACCTTTGTTTTGTGCTTCTGCAACTGATTTCTTGGACTGTGGGAGATATTTTGGGGGCATCTTCTCAGAGCCATGGTCCTTATCTGCAGCTTGGTTTGGCAGTGGATTTGACCACACTAGGGGCCACTGGCTAGCTGGTCAGGGGCCGAGATGCACATGGCCGTGCCCAGAACAAGCGAGGCTGCTCGACCCCTTCTCTTAGGATTTGGGACTGGGTCTTCGTGGTGGGTCTTGGAGCTGGGAGTTCACACAGATGCTGGTGGCCATTTGGGGCCCTGTATAAAACAGGTAAACCAAAAAATCCACTGGGGAGATCATTTCAGTGGTCAGTAGCATGATAAAAGTAATATGCATGTGCAAATATTATGTAATAAAAACCATTGTTTCATCTGTATCCATTGGAATTTGTCTTTAGTGCCTTCTCTTGCAATTTATTTTTCATAATTCCGAAGGTCCTTTCCAAGACATTTCTTTGTGTGTGTGGCCCTGAGCTCTACTGATCTGTTCCATTTGATCTGGGCATCACACAAGCACAATGGTGTGGCCACTCATTGAATTAGGGCTCCCAAGACTTTTGCCTCAAAGACAGACAGCATTCAACGGAGACCTAGGGTCTTCCAGTTAGGTTGACCCCAAATGGTCTCTTGACGAGCTTAGAGAATTGCTCCTGACAAAGGGCAGGGAGGCTTTTCATGAACATTTTAATCCCTGATTGTTGAAACGCCAAGTCATCGGGCGGCTGCCCTGCCATCCCCTCTGGTTGGCAGAAGTCTTGGTGGCTGGAACTCACCTTCGCATGAGCTGCCAACACCGTGCCTATTCAACACAAAAAATCATTCTACGAAAACAGTGTTGCCTGGGAGGGACAGATACTAAACATCATTTGCCATTTAAATTCAAATGTCACTGGGTGTCCGGCAGGTCTGACAACCTCACAGATGCGCAAGGACAGAACACTGTCCCTGCTGGGGCTGGTGAGTGCTTCCTGAAGACAAGTCCGGCCTTGGCTGCATCTGGCTCCCATCATTGGGTGTGGCTAGTCCCTCCCTTTGTGGGGAGTTGGGAACACGGTGACTCCGGGCTCCAGCTCTGCATGCTGGCACCAGGCGGGGTCAGCCACGCTCTGGGTCTCTCACCTCTCCAAGTGCGTCTGGCTCGCTGGGCCTGGGGTGGATAAGAGGGGCTTTGTCAATGCCGCACCCTGTTTGCCACTTCAGAGCATCATGTCTGTTGACATTGCAAAATACCAGAAGAATCCCACAACGGGCCTTTTCAGAATGTTCATCGTGAATGGACAAAGGATGGCCTTAAGTGGGTCAGTGGCTGCCCTGGAGAGTTTTCCGGGTGAGGAATCCCATCTGTTTACTCAGCCTTCACATGACCTCCATCCTGCCCCCTCGGTGGCTCCCTGGGCCTACTCACAGGGACAAAGGCAGTGGGTGTGTCCCCTCCTCATCGCTCTGCAATGACAGCCCCGTGTAGGAGGCTTCCTGGGATGGCCTCTGACACTTCCCGTGCTGTGGCATTTAGTGTGACCTTAACTCCTCAGTCGTTGAGGAGGCCCAGAGAGCCCCCACACCGTGGGTGGTGGGTCTGGGCCAGGGGTCAGAACAGAAGGGCAGCGAAGGCTTCGCACACCTTTTCTGTCCCTTCTGCCGCCGTCTGCAAGGAGTGGCTGCATCCCGCCCTGAGCTGGCCTGTGCACCAGGCTGGCAGCTTGTGAGTCTTTGGTAGAAACAGGACATCCAAGGAGGGTTTGAAACTGCATGGTGGAGGGGAGAATCCGAACAGGCCTGGGGACAGTTTACACCCCAATGACCAAGGCATCCCTGGGAGGATGCACTCACACGCACTGAGCCCCACGCCTCATGTAGCAGAAACTTCCTCAGTTAATTTACCCAGAAGAGAGTGTTCCGGCGGGTTGAGCTAACCTTGGGTTTTCATGTTAGTGACATGGGCCGCACTTCATGAGGGGGCTGTAGGGCAAAACAGTTGCTCTTGGACAGGGAACCACAAAAGCCACACGGGCTTGGTTTTCTTACAGCAAATGGTTTGTCATGAACAACCCTTTGCAATAAAGACACGAACAAGCAATTCACACCACAAATGAAAACGTCCAGTCACCAGTCTAACTTTACTTGAAACCAAATGAATTTATATTAAAACAAAGTACTTATTTGATGAAATATTTATTTAAAGACAATCATACTCGGAGCTGGCAATCATGTAGAAAAAACAGCTCTATATCATATTGCTGGTGGGAAAATTCTTGGTGCAACCATTTTAAAAGGCAATTTGGTAGCATATACCCAACACCTGAAATATGCTCATGTCCTTTGATCCAGAAGTTCCACCTCCAGAGATTACCCCAGGGGAATAAATTAGAATGTGAACAATGTTTTAGCTACATGGAAATTCATGGCAATCAAAAGGTTGAAAATACCAATGTTAGCTTAACTGGGCACGGTGACTCAAGCCTGTAATCCCAGTACTTTGGGAGGCCGAGGTGAGGGGATTGCTTGAGCCCACAGGTTTGAGAACTGCCTGGGCAATTTGGTGAGACCTCATCTCTACGATAAAATAAAATAAAATAAATTAGCTGGGCATGGTAGCACGCGCCTGTAGTTCTAGTTACTTAGAAGCTGAGGCGGAAGTATCGCCTGAGCCCAGCAGGTTGAACTGGGGTAGCTGTGAGTGTACTACTGCACTCTAGCCTGGGCGATGGAGTGAGATTCCAACTCAAAAAAAAAAAAAAAAGAAAAGAAAATGCCAATGTCCAATATATTATTTTATGAGGGAGGACCCCAAAAAACCCAGAATTATCTTTTGAAGGGCGATCCCCTTGTAGTACACTCGGAATTTGTTCCTCTGGATCAAACAGACAACCAAAATTTTTATGTGGAAGTTTTGAGAAGGCCGCGTCACGCTTTGTTGAAGAAATGTCACGAGTTGTGGCAAACAGGTGGCTGGTTCTTCCACCCTGACGACGCACGTGCCCACTTTGCTGAATGTTTGATATGACCCAAAACAGCATGACCTCCATGCCCCACCTTCCCTATTCACCTTCTCTTGCCCAGAGCGATTCTGTGTTTTGTTTTCCTGGATGAAAAATTCCTCAGAGTGAAACACTTTGCCTATGTGGAAGAGGTGAAAGAAAAAACGGCAGAAGCACGAAAAGGCGTCAAAATAGAGGAGTTCAAACACTGTTTTGAGCAGTGGAGAAAGCATCTCAGGCACATTGCATCAAACGGAGAGGACTTTGAAGGTGACTGAAGTTTAAACATGTAAGAGTGTATACACAATTTTTTAAATAAATAAATTCCATTTTATTTGGGTCCCCCCTCGCATAGCCATGTAATGGAATGTTTAAAATGGTGGAAGGAAAATGCCTGTGAATAGCTAAGAAATTTGTAAGAGAAAAGATAAAGGAGAGGGGTTTGTTTCTGAGTTTAAAACAATGTGGTGTGATTCATTCAATGACAGAAACAGAAAGAAACAAAATAGGAGAGGGTCCATTAACAGAACCAGAACCTCCCCATACGTGTATATAAATACATACACATAATATATCATACATAAAACTATACATATACCATACATACAGACTATATATTCTGTATATATACACCCTATATGATTACATCCTCAGTATATCATTTATATGTCATCTACATACTCTATATATACCATATAGGTACACACCATCTATACACACACACACACACACCTATGCTCTGTTTGATCAAGAGTGGTAAGAAGAGGCTTTGAAATATGTGGTTTTTCACTGTGACCCCTCACTGTATTCTCAGTAGTAGACACCAGGTGGATTAAGGGGAGAACACCACCTGTAAATGGGAGAAGAGAGCCCAGAAGACACATTTTTGTCTTTTGATGGGGAAAAGGATTTCTGAAGCAAGAAACAAAGCCAGAAGCTGTGGAAGAGACCGGTTACATGTGCACTAAAGCGTGTCCTATTTCTCCTGGGTACAGGGATGATGGCGTGGCCCAGCCCTCCTGGCATCTGGGCAGGAGCCTGTGAGTGAACTCAGTGGCTGGAAAGTTGGAGGGAGTGAAGAGTCCATGCCCAGCCTGGCCCTCCTGACCTCTACACAGTATTGCCCATTCTGTTTCCCACCCACAGGGCTGCAGTGAGGCCTCTGGGACACAGAGACACCAATGAGAAGAACTCAGATCCCAGAGTCACTGCTTGAAGGAGGGCAATGGGAAGGGTTGCTGGAGCAGAACAGCGGCACTAGAATTAAGAATAACATGTGAGTGTGTGTATTCAGCAGGGTTCTCCAGAAAAACAAAACCAACAGGACACATGGAGAGGGAATTCATTAGGGCATTGGCTCACAGGATCACGAGGCAGAGAAGCCCTACCACAGACTGTCTGCAGTCTGGAGAACCAGAGGAGCTAGTAGCCCAGCCCATTCTGGAAGCTGTAGAGCCAGGGAAGCCTACGGCGAGTTACCAGCTCCAGGCCAAAAGCCTCAGAGTGCCTGGGAGGATGCTGCCCAAATCTCAGAGTCAAAGGCTGAAGAACCTGGAGTCTGATGTCCAAGTGACACCATTTTTTTGTCCTAGGAGTTGGCAAGCCCGGCCCCCAGGGATGTCGCTGTTCCTGGAGCATCTGGAAAGGGGAATGAGGTGGTGCCCAAGAACTCAGGGATGCCCACAGCTGTGGAACCCCAAGGAATGTTACAGCTCTCTTAGTTCAGGGTCGGGGAGCTGAGCCCTGAGATGTGTTTACAGCTCTGCCGCTTCGGTAGGCTGGTGAACCAGGCCCCCAGGGAGCGCTGGGATTCTCTCAGCTCAGCTCTCGGCTATTCCAGTCCTGTGTGTGCAGCTCTCCTCGTTCAGCAGTTCCAGGTTCTTGTCTCACACCCAAGAAGAATGAAGAATGTGGACACCAGAGAGTGAATACATTGGGATTTATTAGAAGAGAAGAAAGCTCCCAGCATCGGGAGGGGACTCAAAGGAGGGCTGCCGACAATGCCTCTGCAGTCAGGGATTTATATATATATATTTTTTTCAGTTTTATTTTTTATTTTATTTTATTTTTATTTTTCATTATAAAGATGTGGGGTACAATTCAGGGTTAGGTATACAAACGTTAATCATGCAGGTACCCTTGTTGATGAGGTGTGCTCCTCCCTCCCCTAGCAGTTTCCCTCAACTGCCAGTCCCACCCCCCACCCCCCCAGTTTCTATATTCTTAAGAGCGTGCTGAACGGTTGGTGGAGGCACAAATCAGAGAGAGGTGCCACGGTATGGGATTGAAAATGCCCAGATTGGGAGAGAGTGGAAAAATGCTAGTCAAGCAGTGCGCGAAAGGGGAAGTCCATGGACCTGGAAACAGGAGTTCTCATTCCTGTCTGTGGGACTTGCAGCAGAAGTTTTCACCAGGACCCGCTTTAATGTGTCTGTCTGTCTGGTTTCTTCCTTTCTCTCCTTCTCCTCTCTCATGAGGGCGGGAGGAGAAAAGTTGTCTCACTCTGGAAGGGAGAGGAGAGAGAGAGAGGCAGAGAGAGGGAGTGGCAGAGATAGAGAGAGAAAGAAAGGGGGAAGGGAAGGGAGAGAAAGAGGGAAAGACTAGGGGGGGAGGGAGCAAACAAGCTGAATGTCCCCTTCCTCCCACCAGCTTTTCCTTAGCCACCCCCCAATTATTGGATGGTGCCCACCCACATTGTGGGTGGACCTGCCTCTCAGTCACCGAATCACAAACCAGTGCCCCCTGGAAACACTCTCAAGACAACACCCAGAGACAAGGCTTCCCTGCCATCTGGGCATCCCTCAATCCAGTCACACTGACACTTAAAATTAACCATCACTGTGAGCGCATGTGTGTGTGTGTGTATGTGTATGTGTGTGTGTGTGTGTGTGTGTGTGTGTGAAGTCACTGAGTTAGCATATAAACCCCAGCCAGCACTAATAACAGAAATCATAAACTAAAACACTGTCAGATTTGCTCACGTGAAAATTTAGAACTTCTGTTTAGCAAAACAGATGCTAAGCAAAGTTAAAAGACAAGTCACAGATTGGTAAAAAATATTTGCAACATATTGAAAAGATAAAATATTGGTAAACAAAAAGTATTCCTATAAATCAGTAATAAAAGACAAAGCAATTTAATCACAAAATGGGTGAAGAGTAAGACAAAGATATTCACAGAAAAATGTAAAGGACAAACACGAAAAAGTGCTTAGCTTCACTTAAGATCATATGATGAAAATCAAAGCCACAGTATGCCCAGTATTTGCTCATTTGATTGGGAAACTGTAAACATTTGATATTTAAAGGTTTGCAAATATGTGGGGAAAGAGGAATCTGTGCACTGCTTATTTTTTTTCTAAGTCGTTTGGCAGCATGTGACAATTTAAAATGTGCTGACCTTGAACCCATCGATTCCACTTCTCAGAGTCGCCAGTGAAGAAGAAGCTTAAGTAAACTTTGAGGGCTGGGTGTGGTGACTCACGCCTGTAATTCCAGCACCTTGGGAGTCCACGGTGGGAGGATTGCATGAGCCCCGGAACTGGAGAACAGCTTGGGCAACACAGTGAGACCTTGTCTCTACAAAAAAATTAGCTGCGCGAGGTGGTACCTGCTTGTAGTTCCAGCTACTCTGGAGGCTGAGGTGGAAGGAGCACTTGAGCCCAGAAGGTTGAGGCTGCGGTAAGTCGTGACCATGCCACTGCACTCCAGCCTGGGTGACAGAGCGAGATCCCGATCCCCCCCAAAATTTTTTTGACGTCTGCATGCTTGGAATTTAATGCAGAGGTGTAAGAAAAACTCAACTGGAAGCAAAAAGCAGAGTGTATTTACCCATACTGTTATGTAGTAGAATGCCTTGCAACATTATTTATGCAAGCATTCCCCCAAATGGCTTTGGTTAAGTACAAGAATCTGATCATTAAAAAAGAAGCGTAGTTCCAGCTACTTGGAAGGCTGAGGTGAAAGGATCTCCGGAGCCCAGCAGGTCGAGGCTGCGGTGGCCGGGAGCAGCCACTGCACTCCAGTCTGGGCGACAGAGTGAGACTCCGACTCAAAAAAAAAAAAGAAGAAGAAGAAAAATGCCGTACATTCTAAAATGTTTATGGGAATGAAAAGGAACTAGTATTAAAACGATGACAATGAAAGCTGTGTAGTGACATGGAAAATGTTTATATGATGTGAGAACATTAAAATGACAGATATGCTGTGATGGTTGAAGGCATTACATAAGTTTGCCTGGGTATAGAAACCGAGAGGAAGTACTGTGGGATGCTGGCTGACTTTTAAAACCTATTTTCTAAAATTCTACTTATGTATTAAGATGCAGTTTCCCCTGCCCCACACCTCATTTATTGGAGGAGGACAAGGCCTTTGGGTCAGTGTTTGAAAACCCTGGGAGTGCGGGTGGGGAGCCCCAATTATAGCACCTAGAAACGGGCATTTCTGTGATACGACTACTTCTGCCACAGCTGATTTCAAGGGAACACCTCAATGTCAACCAGCTCCCCAGTTTCCTGACAAATTAAAAATGGGCTCTCAGCAGCTAATATGAGCTGTTTCCAGTACACCATTGGAGATGGAATGGGGGTGCACAGGGTGTGTTTTCTCTCGATTTTTCCAATTAGGAAGATGCCCGAGGGCTCTTTTAGAGGTTCAGATAACTCACATCAGCTAATAAAAGGTGTGGTTTGGGATGTTTACTCTTGCAGAGACTGGGGTGCTTGGGCATGTAACAGGGTTGGATAATATTTTAGAAAAGATTTTCAGACTTATCTTGTGAATGTTTTCGCCATGATGCTTCCAACCCTTCAGTACAACGAGTTTCAACATGTTGAAGAAAGGCAGAGACCAGCTAGAATGAGACATGTTTCAGCTGAGACGTGTGAATGATCATGGTGACGACAGTGGTGATGATGATGGTGGTGGTGATGGTGGTGATGGTGGTGATGGTAATGATGCTTTTGACTTCACATCCAGACAACAAGCCTGGAGCTAGCTATTTATGAGAAACAAAGGATTTTTAAAATGTACTGAACATGTTAAGAGGCATCCTGGCATATTGTGGAAAGAAGGAACAAGATGAAGACAGATGGATGAGTTTGAGCACAAATGGGACTTTAAGTGTGAAAGATTTGTAGCAAATATGACAAAATTTATGAAATTTAGGTTGTGAGCACATGGATGTCCGTTATAGTTCAGTGTGTTTGAAATGCTTTCTCATTTACAAGTGGATTCCGCAAAAATGTGATCAGCCAGGCTTGGTAGCTCATGCCTGTAATCCCAGTTATTTGGTAGGCCAAGACAAAGGGATGTTTGAGGCTAGGAGTTCGAGACTAGCCTGGACAACATAGCGAGACCCTCCCCCCAAATTTCCAAAAATCCCAGGTGTGGCAACATACACCTGTAGTTGCAGCTACTTGGGAGGCTGAGGTGGGAAAATCACTTGAGCCCAGGAATCCCAGATTACAGTGAGCTATGATTGTGTCTCTGCATCCTAGTCTGAGTGATACAGTGTGATCCTGTCTCACTAGAAAAAAATCCCTCTGTGAAGTCACGATATTTGTTCAAAATATTCAAGGAGGTCAAATCTAATATTTAAATCTGAAGATTTAATTATTTCTATACTCATGACACAATCCTGCTGCCTCGAAATGAAGACAAGCAGATGAGCAGCCAGGCGACAGGAAAGCAGGTCTAGTGGTCACTCAGTTACTGTCTGCACAAGAATATGAGCCTGAACGTTATGATTCCCAGTCCCAGTTGACGTGGGGTGGCAGTGACAGGGAGCTGGTGTAGGCTTGGAGCACAGGTACTGAGGTTAGGTGATCAGCTGGCTTCTCTGCAGAAAAAGGGAGCCATGAAGCTGCTTTGATGGGGTCCGGGTGCCCAGCCCTTGAGATGAGACCTCTATAAGGTGGAAGCTGGTCCCTATTCCAAAGCAAACAGCTGGAGTCTCCAGAGTGTGGTTGGAGAGCAAAGACAGTCTGAAAGCCTGTGGCCACTGGGGAGCTGGTTAAGCACTCTCCTGGGAATTTGTGTGCAGTCAATAAAAGGTGTCCCACAGACATGAAAAAGGAAAGGTGTGTGCTTTGTGTGGGGGCAGATGTGTGTGCTGTAAGTGTTTGCATGCATGCTTATGCATGTGTGTTTGTGTTTGGGGTGTGTATAGGTATGTGATGTATGCAAGCACATGCACGTGTGTGTGGTATGTGTGTCGTGTGTGTAGTATGTATGTGTGTGGTGTGTGTGCGTGTATAGCGTGTGCTTGTGTGTGAGTGTACTCACAAGCACTTGAGAACTCATGCCTCTGCTGTGTCCCTCCTGGAGGCTTGGACATAAACTCTGGTATCTCTTCCTGTTTGCAGCCCACCTTTCTAGGGCTGGACAGTCCTGATTTCAGTGGCAGAGGTCTAGGGAACTTGAAACTGACTTTTCTACCGTGGGCTTCGCTGTAGTTCAAAATGGCCTCAAGGTGATTGGAGTTTTTCTTTTTTTGGTAGTTCCCATTTAAGGTTAAGTAAACACCAGCATTTGGATTTGATTTTGTTTCGGGCTCAGCAATTTAGGTGAAATAAGGACAGAGGGTTTATTTCTGTGACAAGAAGAAAAGGAAAGACACATATGGGGCAGGTGGTGTGGCAGGGGGTGGCGGGGGGGAGACCGGAAGAAGAAAGATTCTTGGGTCACAGTGCACGCCGAGCTGTTACATTTTCGTTCAGGCATCCAGGAAATGTGGGAGTAGAAAAATAGGAAAAAGCCAAAACAATACAAAACAAAACACAAACCCCAATTCCAAACAAAAGCAGAAAAGTTAAAGGGCCGAGGAGGGAAGGAGGGGGAAGAAACAGGAGCCGGTCAAGCTAGACTGGGGTGTGTTTGGGGAGCTTGGAGTGGAAAGAACAGTCTCTGGGGAAATCCAGATGTGCGAGGGACATTTTGAACGAGGGAGGGAGGGAGGCAGGCAGGCAGGGGGACGTAAAGAGGTTTTTGGTGTGCATTATGAATACACTCCCTTTTTGGAAATCTCAATAGGTTGTAGTAAAATGTTGAGACTGAAAAAATTGTCAACGGGGGTTGAGCTGATTTTAAAACACTGCCCTCTGCTGAGATGGGGCCAGTCGCTACGCATGGAAAGAGGACCTGGGTGTTGAAGGACTTTCAAGCTTCCTTAAAAATGTCACTGTGGCTGCCGCAGACCATCCTGAAAGCCTGCCTCTCCCATAGCCCTCACAGCCCTAGTATGCAGGCATCCAGGTGGTCCCTGCCCACCTTTGCATTTCCAGATCCTCCCTCCATCCTCACTGTGACTCTCCAAGAGCTGGTCCAGTCACCTCCCTCCTGGGCCAGTACCCCGCCCCTTGCCTTCCTGATCACCACAGACACACACTTAGGACGTGGATTGCCCTATGTGGGCACTCGGTGTCTTTATCCTGTTCTCTCGTGTCCTCCGACTGTCCACAGTATAACAGCAAGTTCCCGTGGCATTGGCCGTCACAGTGGCAATTGCAGCTCATGTGCAAAGTCTACTCTACACGTGTGTTCTTGCCCTCACGGCAGGTGTTACTATCTAGTTAGGTTTTGAGACCAGGCACTGTGGCTCCAGATTTCATGGTCTTAACCACTTTTGTCTTTTATTTTATCTCACATGGTCTTCCCAGAAGCCCTTTGATTAGTCCCCAAACACACTGCGTGGTCTGACAATTAAGTTTGCAAACTTGCCACTGTGTGCTTACGTTGGCAGCACTGTGCAGACAACCCAGGAAGGTTTCCTAGCCTGGGTACATCAGTGTCTCACAGCTGTATTTGTGTTGACATGTGGCGATGTCTTACTGAGTGGTGTTCATTAGGGTTGTGGCGTGTCTTTGTGTTCTGTTGCAAGAATGTTGGAGCTTGAATTAGAGCAATGAGCAAACATTAAATTTCTTGTTAAACTTGGCAAGAGTGGAAGTGAAATCAGGGACATGGAAGTCCAAGTTTATGGGGATAATGCCATGAAGAAAACAGCAGTGTGCAAATGGATTAAATGTTTTTCCAAGAGGACAAAAAGCGTCACTCATGAAGAGAGGTTAGGATGGCCAGTAGCAAGTGGAACTGATGGAAACATTGCAAAAATTCATTGAATTGTGCATCAAAATTGTCAGCTGACTGTGAGAAGCATAGCAGACCAAATAAACATTAATAGAGAAACAGGAAAATCTTTACTGAAAATTTTGTCTTGAGAAAGGTGTGTGCAGAATGGTCCCAAAGGAGCTCTTGCATTGCAACAATGCACCAGCTCACACAGCACTGCCTGTGACGGAGCTTTTAGTCAATAAATAAATAAAGAGCTGCATTGGAACACTCTCCTTACCTTATCTCTGGTGACTTTTCTCTTTCCCCAGAGATAAAGGAAATATTGAAAGGAAGACATTTTGATGATATTCAGGACATCAAGGGTAATATGATGACAGCTCTGATGGTCATTCCAAAATTGCTTTGGTGGGTGGACTAGGCACTGGTGTTGGTGCATAGTCTCCCAAGGGGAGAACTTTGAAGGTGACCACAATGAGGAGTGCAGCACTTTTTCTAGGACGAGCTCGCAAACCTAATTGTCAGGCCTCATATGTATTTTTTTTTGGTGATGAGTTGCTCACATTCTTCCTACATGTCCATCTCTCCATGTATCTGAGGCCGGTCTTCGAGCTCTGTCCAATGTCTTCAATGGCCTCTGGCCAGTAAATATTCTCTCTTCAAGACACTGCCTTTAGCCTAACATTTCTTGCATGTATTTCCCTTTCGTGTCTGTGTCTGTATCTCTTCCTGCCTAGTTTGGACATCCTTGAGGCTTTCACTACTAACTGTGTTTTCTGTCGCATCTCTAGCACCTCATGCCGAGCCTGCCACAGAGCTGTAGCCGCACAAAGTGCTGGCTTCAGAGGAAGCTGCTCTTAAGCTCCAAAGTGTCCATCAGTCACCTGCCAGTCCTTGACATCAGATGACTTCCTCAGTTTCCTCCAGCATCTTCCTGGGATTCTCTCTCTGGAGTGTCTGCATACTTGGCCTGATGAAGAAGCCACCTGCCAGGGAACTGAGGGCCTCAGAAAAAAGGCCTTCAAAAGTGTTGCCAGCAGCCACATAAGTGAGGTTGGATGCCAGTCGTTTCCCACTTGAGCCTTCTGATGAGACTGAGGCCACAGCTGGCACTTGACTGCAATCTTGTGAGAGACCCTGCAGCAGAAAACCCAAATAAGTCATGTCCAGATTCATGGCCCAACGAAACTGTGAGATAACAAGTGTGCGTGTTTTAAGCTAATTAATTCTGGGTTAATGTTCACACAGCAACAGACAAGTGAGGTGCACGTCAAAGGTCTCAAATGTTCATGATATAATAGCATCAATATATGAAGCAAATGGACAAACAACTATATGACCAACGGATGCCATGACATATCTCAGAGACAACTGGGTAAGCACATGAAGAGTTGATCCTGTATTCACACAAGGGCCATTGAGATCAAGAATCCCTAGTTAGCTGCTTGGATTCCATGGGGGTCACCCCTGGCTGCATACGTTTACATGGCATATTTTATTTTACCTCACTGTCATCATTCTACTATTTCCTTCTCCACTGAGCATTTTCTGGGCCTGATTTTTTTTTCTGATTTTAATTTTAATTTAATCTTGTGTCCAAATGGGAGGTTTTGAAATGTCTATACCACGTGAAGCCATTTGCGGGATAAGTTGACCTAAATAAAATGTTTACGTACACGGAACTCATTTTTGAGGACTGATTTGGACCCAGTCCTCCTCCTGGGTCTGGTAGCAAATCAAAGCAATGTGCCATCTTGATCCAGCTCTGAGCTGTTATGGTCTTTTTTGATATTATTTAAAAGCCAGTGCAGAGTTCTGAAAAGAATTTGGTCTCCCTGTTGCCTGCATTCTACCCTCCTATCTCCTTCTGGAGGAATTGATGTCATTCCTACAAAAATACCACAGTTGAAAATAAACATTTCCCAGCTATGAAGAGTATGCTTCCTGGAGATCTATTTCCTGGCAGGGAATAAAATTGCCTCTTCTTTCTATTGATCTGAGATGTAGAAGGTAGGACAGAGAGCAATTTAAGTATTGGCATAATTTAGGGTTTCTCAGTCTCAGCACTAGTGACATTTGGGACCAAATAATCACTTACTGTGGAGAGCTGTCCTGTGCGCTGCAGGATGGTTCAGCCTCCCTGACCTTCACCCACTAGTGGTGTCCCCAGGTCATGACAATCCAAAGTATCTCCCGCGGTTTGGGAACAACTCACATACACCACCCTATGAACAGTCTGCCTCTGCTCTACTTTGTTTGACTTTCAGTGAAAGCAGTGGCTGTAATCCAATAATATATCCCCAGACACATTATTTATTATATGTCTTACCTATAGACTTTTGAGAATTTATATTTCCACTTTAGGGTGTGGGGCTAGTGTGCTCCTCTGGCAGGCTGCGTCCAATTGGTGTTCATATTTCAAACAAAACTATAATAAACAAAAACTCCAATGCTGCTTTAGAAGAAAAGGTGTATAAGTCTCTTTATTAAAGGATACTTTGGACCTTTTTTCAGGATTCTAAGCATCCTGTGTTCTGCCTACTGGGGAGGCAAACAGTGTGTGTTTGGCTCTGTCCTTGATGGTTGTATCCCGAGGACATTCTGGGAAGCCTCCACACAGTAAATGGACTCCATGTGAGTGCAATCATTATTCAGTTGGAGGACAGTTTTCACATTACAGCTTTAAACCCTCATATTTTTGTTTTAAAAATTCATTCACTTTTATTACCAGGTAACTCCACACCCACCAAACAAAGCCCCATTCTCCCCTCCACCCTGCGCGGGAGACCACCATTCTTTCTACCTTGTGTCTACGTGAGTTTGATTATTTATCAGAGATCCCTCACGTAAGTGGAGTCATGTAGCATTTGTCTTTTTGCAGCTGACAATTCACTTAGCATACTGTCCTCAAGGTTCATAATTCCCTTCTTTTTAAGACTGAATATACCATTATATGTATGGACCTTGTTTTCTCCATCCATTTATCTGTCTATGGCTATTTGGATTGCCTCCATAACATGGCTATTGTGAATCACACTGCAATGAAAATGGGTGTGCAAATGTCTCTGTGATCCTGTTTCCAATTCTTGTGGTTCTACACCCAGCTTGCGCTACTTTTTGACTTCATAGTTCTTCGAACATAATTTTATCATTGGGATGGTAGGAGCTTCTCTGATGATTCTTTTTCAGTCTTTCTTCTTCTTCCTCTTCCTCCTCCTCTGCCTCTCTTCTCTTCCCCCTCCCCCTCTCCCCCCCACTCCTCCTCTTCCTCCAACATGCCCATCTGCTTCTACTGGTTGGGGTGACCTGATGTCAGGGACTGTGTCTTATTCATCCTTGTGTCCCCAGCACTTAACTGGTGCTCAGTGAAGAACGCTGCTTGTCTGATGCATGGAACCAACACATTATTCAATTGATGAATGTAAATGACAATCTTGGCATAGAAGAGTTCATTGATAAATATAAAGATCGATGATAAATACATTTTCTCCTACTATGAGTTAGGGTCATGAAGATAGGATTGAAACAAACACAATGCATACAAATCATTCAGCAACATGTTCTCCATTACATTTAGGTGACAGACAAACTCTTGTGTCCAAATGCAAGGTTTTGAAATGTAGCAATACCTACTCGGATAAAAAGTAACACTTGGCTGAGTGCAGTGGCTCAAGCCTGTAATCCCAGCACCTTGAGAGGCTGAGGTGAGAGGATTGCCTGAGCCCATGGATTTGAGACCAGCCTGGACAACTTAAGGAGACCTTATCTCTAAAAAAAAAAAAAATTAGCCGGGTGTGGTAGTGTGTGCCTATAGTTCTGGAAGACGGAGACAGAACGATCACTGGAGCCCAGCAGGTCAACACTGGGGTGGCTGTGAGCGTGCCACTGCACTCCAGCCTGGGCAACTGAGTGAGATTCCAACTCAAAAAATAAAACAAAACAACACTTTAGTTTGAAGGATACATAATGAGTACCTTGTTCCAATGCACTGAACAGGGTAAGAATGCATTGGGAGAAGCAGTCAAACACCAATGTTTAAAGGAAGCCACACATTAACTGAGGTATTCTTTACTAAAGTAAGAATCCATTCCAGGTAGTATCTTCTAGGTTGAACTTCCACGTGCAGACCTTCCCATGTTAAGAGAGAGAAGGTCGCCTCTATTTACTTGTTAATTCATTCACCCTTGTATTAGATGAATTTTTATCCAGTACTTTTCACATTTTTTCCCCCAGTCTCTGTGCCTTTGTAAAATTTAAGTGTCAATGGGATGTGAACCATGTCTGACTGCTTCCGGAAGGTCTTATGAAATCGATTGGTCACTCATGTGACTCCCCAGCACATGAAATAGATTTCTTTTCTGAGTGGAATCCGGGCAGTCATGTCTGAATCCATTATTTGAGAAGAGGAGGACATTCAACATCATGTTTTGGTCTCTGTTTTGTCTTCACTTGGCTGTTGTGTGTAACGTGGCATGGGCTGGCATGCCATCTGGTGTGCTGCCACTCTGGTATTCATTTCAGATGTTTTAGCTTGTCCTGAATTAGCTGTGGCTTCTAACATATGTCATTAAAGGACATCAGCGCTGGTCTCTACCTGACCAGAGGCATGCCACAGATGGAGAATTCTTTGCAAATTACAGCCTTGAAACCAAGGAGCTGTGCTGGGCGCCTTTGCTGGTGGCGCAGGGGCAGAAGTCGGCCGTGGAGGCTCATGTGAAACCAATGCTGACACGTCTTATCACAAAAGTGATCCCAGTATCACAAAAAAACTTTAGATTAGTAAAAATGCAAAATACTAAAAATAGCAGATAACAAAAATACTTTACAAGTGGGCACTGACTCAACACTTTACAGAGGGGGTTTCCCGTCTTCTCCGACCCTCACGGCATTCTTAGGAGGTGGGTTCAGACCTCAGTGGGTTAAGTGGCCAAACCCGAACTCCTCTCATGCTTGTTAGCTAGGCCTGATGGGAACGTATGGGTGACTGCCCAGGGTCCCCGCTAACATAGGGGCAGCCTGGTTTTTGAGGAAAACAAGGACTTTCTTTGGATTCAAATAGACCCAAGTCCAAAGTCCTGTTCAGATGCTTATTATCTCTGGAACTCCAGAAATTTCTTAGTCACTTTGGCTCAGTTTCTTCATCTACAAATTTGGACTATAGTAGCTAACATGCAGGACTGTACTGAGTTTGAAATTGTCACGTTCTTTCCTCAAAACCAGACAATGGTTTCTTTTCCAATACCATGCCTCCAGCTCTGTGGACACCAACTGAGTGTCCTACGATTTAGCTCATTCTGTCACTCTGGGGTTATTGCAGACCCCCAGGAAAGGGTTCAGTCCTCCAAGACTGTTTCCTGGCAGAGGTCAGCCACCATGGAGTGCCTGGATGACCCTTGCTCCTGCCCAGCCAACTACAAATTCAGGGGTTCCCCTGATAGCACCCTCAGGTTTTAGAATTTGCAAAATGACTCAGAGAACCGAGTTGAACAGTTTACTTATGCTTACTAGTTCATCATAAAGGCTGCAACTTGGGAACGGCAAGACAGATGAGATGGGTAAGGAAAGGTATGGGAAGGAAGGGGTGTGGCACTTCCACTATCCAGGGGTGCCACCCCGAAGCTCCTCAGTGTGTTTGCGAGCCCGTAAGTCCTCTGAACCCCATGGTCTGAGGGCTTCACGGAGGTTCCGTTACATAGGCATGATGGATTGAAACCTCAGCCATTGTGACTGAACTCAGTCTCCAGCCCTTCTGCCCTCCCCAGAGGCCAAGAGGAGGGGACCAAGAGTTCTAACCTTCTAATTCCATGGCTTTCTCTGGCAACCAGCCACCCATCCTGAAGCTATCCAAGGTTCTGGGCACCAGGCATCTCATCAGCATACAGAAGCCACTCTCACCACAGAAGCCAGGAACAAAGACCACATGTATGTGTTTTATCACACCACAGAAATGAAATGACACCCTAAAATGCCTGCCCCCAAGAGGGACTTAATAGCACTGATCCCCTTCTCCTGGTAGAGGATCAAGCCAGGACTCAGTCCCAGGCCATCTAGCTGACCCCTTATTTTCTCCTATGGCAAAGTCCTAATTACAGGACTGACCAGGTAGAACACAGAAGTCCTACACTCTCACGCACTTGAGCTCTGACTCCAAACTTCCACTTCTAACACAGGACAACACACGTGATGGCATCTGTACAACATCAAGATGTATTTTCTGTGGAAGGTTGTGGAAACACACACACACACACACAACTTTGGTCCTTTCTGGGAGCCTAGACTAACTCTGGCTGCAAATAAAAAGTAGAGAGATATTAAGATCCTTGGCACATAGGATTGTACAATATAGGACAGTGCAATATAGTGACAGAATGTTGCTCATTGATGGATAAAGAAAATGTGACATACACACACACACACACAATGCAATACTATTCAGCCTCAAAAAAAGAAATGCTATCATTTGGGACAACATGAACTAACCTGGAGGATACTATGCTAAGTAAAATAAGCCAGGCACAGAAAGACAGATATTGTCTGATATCACATCTTTAGAATCTAAAAAAGTCCAACTCGGTAGCCTGGTGCTTACCAGAGGCTGGGTGTTGGTGGGAGAAGGCCTTGGTGAAAGGGGACACACTTTCATTTATGCTGGAGGAATATGCTCTGGAGACCCACTGTACAGCTTGGTGACTACAGTAGTAACACTGTATTATAGACTTGAAATGAGTCCCGAGACTAGATCTCAAGTGCTCTCACTACCAAAACCATGATAAGTACAAGTGATGTTTGTGTCAACTAGCTTGATCTAATCATGCCGTAATGTGTACGTATATCAAAACATCATGTAAAGGGAAGCAATTTTCAAAATTTTATTTTTAATTGCCAAATGGCAATTACATATATTTCAGGGTACAATGTGATGCTCAGATATGCGTTTACAGAGTGGCATGATTCATTCAAGCTCGTTAACACATCTCTCACCTCATGAACTTCTCTTTTTCTTTGTGGCGAAGATAATTAAAGTCTACATTTTTAGCAGTTTTGAGATATGCAATGCATTATTAGGTATGGCAGCCCCCATTCTGTGTAGTTGCTCACTAAGGCTTACGCCTCCTGTCTCGTGAAACTTGTTGCCCTTGGACAAGCACCTACTTCTTGTTTGTACCCCCCAACTCCAGCCTCTGGTCACCACCCTCCTACTGGCTGCTTCTATGGGCTTACCTTTCTTAGGTTCCCCATATGAATGAGATCGTGCCACATTTGTCTTTCAGTGCCGACTTATTGCACTTAGCGTGATGCGCTCCAGGTTCACCCATGTTGTCACAAATAACAGGATGTCCCCCTTTTAAAAGGCCCAGTGGCATTCCATCGTGTGTACACATCACATTTTCCTCATCCATTCACCTGATGATGGACACCTGTGTGCTTCCATATCTTGGCTATTGTGAATAGCACTGCAGCAACACTGTTCACAACAGCAAAAACGGGGAACCAACAGAGATGCCCATCGAAAGTGGACTGGATCAAGAAGATATGGTACATTTACATGACAGAATACCATGCAGCCGTAAAGAAGGACAGAATCGTGTCCTCTGCAGCAACATGGATGCAGCTGGAGACCACATTCTAAGGAACCATTGCAGAAATGAAAAGTGAAGATGCATGTTCTCACTCATGAGTGGGCCCTGAACATTGGGCCTGTGAGCTCAAAGGTGGGAACAGCACATACTGGACACTGAGGAGGGAGGGGGACCACGTTCACTACCAGGGGAGAGAGGACTCCTAGAAGCCCAAACCTCACATGCAGACAATTTACTTACGTAGCAAATCCTCACAAGTCTAAAGTAAAAAGTAAAAAATAAAATGGCGCTGCAATGAATAAACAGGGATGCAAATGTCTCTTCAGCATACTGATTACGATATCTGCATTTTTTCTTAATAGTACATCAATAGCACTTGGGGCGGGGGAGAGGAGGAAAGGTCAAATAAAAACAAACGATTGCTCATGTTTCTTGTCCTAAGCAAGAATAAAGGTAACCAGTTATTTCTGGGTGGCAACATAAACGGCTGAGGAAGCGCGGACCGTCTTTGGTCACGACGTCAGCACCGATGTCCCCTGTCAGCTCAGGGCTCGCTGTCCCATGTTCATTGCAGCACTATTTTATTTTTTACCATCTGGACGGACACCAGAGTGTTCCTGCCAAGCCCCCATGAGGATGTTTTTTCCTGACTCAGGCAGATGAGGATTAGCATGAAGGTCCAGATTCCTCAAAGGAAGACCTGGTTGCTTTACTAACGGGGCTGTGTAGTGGAGCGTCCAGACAGGGTGAAGCTTGGCCAACTTGACACCGCGTGATGGGTGGGAGGCCCTTGGAACAAGCCCAGAAATGCCCAGACGTGCCTTCCCCTGCACTTAAAGGAAAGAGCTTCCTCAGGGCAACCCCCTCCACCTAATTCCTTCTGTGGATTTGTTGAAAGAGAAAATCTATTTCCTGGATGTTTTACCACATAACACATTGGTAGAAACTGTGAGGCACAGCAAGGCCGACAGATCAGGAGACGACTGTCAGTGAAAAGATAGTTTGTTACTCAGGGTCCCAAGAAGCGGGGCCACCCACCCCATGGGAGCTACCCTACGAAGCCCCAGGATTGGCTGTAAGGCAGAGGAATTGGGGGAACTCTGGGCAGATGTCTTTCCTGTGGTTTCTGTGGGAAGGAAAGGGTGAGGTGGAGGAACAGGCCCAGGGATGGCCAGCTTGAATCATTTCACCAGGCTCTGGGCACAGGGGCTGTCCCTGGTTGCTGGGTGCCTGCCCTGGGTGATAAGGACAGGTGGACAGTGGCCCAGGATGTGAGGGCCCCAGGGGAGAGGTGGGGAGTGGACCCCAGTGCTCGTTTTACCTGTGAAACGAGCAGCATGGGAGGTCCATTGCTCTGTCCAGGAACTGATCAGTCCTGGGAGGGACCATCTCAGTAACAGGCGGCTACTTTCTCTTGCCACCAATAACACCCAAAGAGGCAGAAAAATGGAAAGAAAAGGGAGTGTTAAGTTTCTATAGCCAGGTTATAGGAAGACGGACCGGCATCATTGCCAAAGAAAACCCACTCCAAGGAACACAAAGTCATTCCAGTGTTTCCACCCCAAATTCACAACACACCCCGAGTTTGAAGCCCACATGTAGTTTCAGCATGACCCAAGGTTTGCATGAACAATTTTTGACTGGCGTGGTTCAGAGACTCCTGATCATCCTTGCATGTTAGATCACATTCTGTCGCTTACAATGTGCTCTTTACAAGAAGGGGCAGACAGTTGCAACGTTTGGAAGAAGGGAAAGGCACAACGTTTAACATGATAGCTTTAAATTGATTTAAAACACAATTGTAACAATCTTTTATTCCCAGAGCCCTGGCCTTTAACAGTCCGATTGACCCAGTATTCGCAGATGGAGGCGAGGTGGGCAATGCCCACTCTAGACTTTCAGACACCCTCCTGCTGGCCTTGGACCACTCTCTTAATTATTGGGTGGTCAGGCTTGCCCGACTGTTTACCAGTCAGGCAAGGCCAGGTTAGGAGAGGAGAAGGGGGGTTAAGACCAGTGAGGCAGGAGGTGGGGTTGCGGGGAGGAAAAATGTACACTTTTAAATGCAAGCAGCTCCTAGGTTTAGCTCAACTCAGCTACCGAGAAATACAAGATAAGGGGAAGGGAGCCAAATTGTGTCCAAGCAGAAATCAGAAGGGTCTCTGGAGAGAGAATGAGAGTTGTTTTTCTAGTCTTAGAGAGTCAGTTGAGGCCCGGCTCTGAGTTTGTGGGCAGAAATACAAGTTTCTAAGTCTTTTTTACACCACTGTTCTAATACAACCAAAATGGACTCTTTTCGGCCTGTAACACCTCCAGGGTCAGCAAATCCTTCAGATGTTCAAGTATCAGAATACAGACAATAAAAGACTTGGCCAATACACTGACAGCATTTTTCTATTGTTTTGCAGAACCAGACAGGATTCACACAGGACAAGAACGGAGTCGTCTTGCCAACATCAGGATGGGGCTTTGGTGGTGTCCGGATCCTCAGAGGCACATCCTTGCCGCGCCTTTCCGGGGAATCTGCAGTTGGTAAATGGTTCCATGTGAGGCCACACATCTTGGGGGTCCTCCTGGTGAGGGAGGCTCAGCTGGGAGGCATGGGAAGGTAGGATGTTGGTGACAGTTCTGGCATTTTAAGTCTAATTGGGGTCTTGGATCAATGAACTACATGAAATATGGCACGTGCCATTCAATTCCAGAAGCATGCATGTGTCTGTTTTATGAAGATTTTAAAATCATTTTTTGAAACTGAGATTTTTTTTTAACTTGAAGGTTTTTCATGACTTTATTCATGCAGAGTTGCCTTTTAATTATTTTCCTTTTTTTTTAGAAGAATGATAACAGAGCTTGAAAGGCAAATATTTTTTTTTAAATTTAAAAGACACAAATCAAAATACGAATTTTTAAAAAATCTTCAAGAAAAATAGAGTTTAAAAAAAAAATCTCATCTCATCTAAAATTCTTGTTGGCTGGCTCTGTACCTATAAGTTTTCAGGTTTGATTCCTTCTGAGGGTTTCCACATGCAGTTAAAGAAAAAGCTCATCCTTTTCCCATAAATACAAAGAATGTCCATCCACACGTTCAAGGTAACAGCAAGTCTCTAAAGCCTAAAGTAATTGTTGGGACATGTATAAAGAAAGGATCAACGTATACACTTAGGAGTAAACTCTTGTGTTTATCAAAATTCCCCAGTTTATAATTGTTAAAGATCACTTAAACATGTATTTGCTTTTAAAAATTTCACCCCAGAACCCAGTGAAATTTAAACATTTAAAATTTAAACATTTACTGAACAATGTTAAAAAGAAAAAAAACCCTGTTAAATTGTTTTAACCAGACAAATGTAAATCTTTGAATCAAATTTAGCTTTCAAATTGTGCCTTCTGTAAAGCTTCCAGGTAAGAGGTAAAGTATTTGGATATTCAGTAATAATCACTACAGTGCTGCCCACAAACTCAGAGCCGGGCCTCAACTGACTCTCTAAGACTAGAAAAACATCTCTCATTCTCTCTCCAGAGACTCTTCTGACTTCTGCTGGGACACAGTTTGGCTCCCTTTCCCTTATCTAGGTTTCTTCAACCGATACACATTGACTAAGCGCCTACCTGTGCCAAGTCCTCGTTTCATCAGGGATTGGGGACACCACATTAAACAGCACAGTTCCTGACCTCACGTCCAAGCTTCCAGAGAGAGAAGGCTCATGATGAAAGCAACCAAAACAATTACAGCTTAGTCACGATTTTAAGCACAGGGCTAGGGAAGAGCACAAGAGAGTTGGCAGCATGGATGTCTGGGAACTTAAGCTATTGGGCCTCAGTGGGAGGTGGCCTGCCACCATGCTCCTTTCCGAAGGAAACCTTGGCTTTCTGTGCAATGTTTGAGAAGGAAGATGGAACCACCTGACATTAGAAGGAAGTGTATATTCCTGGGTTGCTGACACCCATTCTTCCACCGCAAAGTGGGCAGGCTTATGGTGAATCCTATTCTGCAGGAAACAGACAAGAAGTGACACTGCCAAGCCACTGCTCTGTCCTTCACCAAAGTCCTCGTGCCAAGAAATGTCCCATGCTATTTAAATTTCCCTTCCTTCCTTCCTTCCTTCCTTCCTTCCTTCCTTCCTTTCTTTCTCTCTTGTCAGGGTTTCACTCTGTCACCTAGGCTGGAGTGCAGTGGCATAATCATGGCTCACTGCCACCTTGACCTCCTGGGTTCAGGCCATCCTTTCACCTCAGCCTCCCAAGTAACAGGCACTAACTAGATGTGTGCTACCATGCCTGGCTATGTTTTTTGAATTTTTTTTTGTAGAGACGAGGTCGCTCTATGTTGCCTAGGCTGGTCTTGAACTCCTGGACTCAAGTGATCCTTCCACTTCGGCCTCCCAAAGTACTTGGATTACAGGAGCCACTGCACCTGACCTAATTTAAATGGGCTTTCCCATGCTTGTGGTTGATAGCATCCTAAGGGACTTGTTTGGCAGGACGGAAAGACCTCTCTCCAAGGAGCAACTCAAGTGGAAAGGTCCCAGTGGCGAGAGGGTGTGAGGTGGCAGGGCTGGAGGATGTCGAGGGAGTGGAGAAAAGTCAAGGGTGCTGTGGAGGACCCTGCCTGCTGTCCTACCCTTGAGGCAGTGGGAACCGGCTAAGGGCTTTACTCAGGGTGGTTGTTTAGGACACTGTCTTGCTGGAGAGTCACTTTGGCTGCAGGTGGGTTAGAGGGGCACAAGTTCAGAGAGAAGGAGACTGGCCAGAGAGCTGCCTCAGAAATCAAAGGAAGGCTCTCAAACATTGTGGTCTGAGGACCCCTTTACATAAAAAAGAGTATCCCAGAGAGCTTTTGTTTTTTGAGTTGCACCTATGCACACTGGCCAAATTATAATGAAACCGGAAGTTTAAAAAGTGATCTAATTCACTGAAATAACACTAATTGATGTTAACATAGTGTTTTTAAAAAATGTATTCAGCACAAAAGTTCTGTGGGCACAAAGCCCACAGAACTTTAGATGAAAAGATAGTCTTGTTTCGCATCTTTGCAAATCTCTTCAGAGTATGCCTCCAGGAAGGCAGCTGGCATCTCATCCATGCTCAGTGCTCACAGTCAGGTGGCTGCGAGTGGTTCTGCGTTGAAGTCCACAAAGAAAATCTGCATTTGCCCAGAATGCAGGTGCAAAAGGAAAGGGTATTTTAACAGTCTTTCAGGTAATGCTTATATTATTCTTTGATACTTCACCAACATTCAACGGGAGTAGCTTCTTAAAGGTGAGTCAGAAAGCAGAATCTGAAACCACATCAATAAACTTCTGTTCTGTTACACCCAAATCCCTTGTTCTCTTGTACACTTTGAAGGGCTGCTATCCATGCATGATTATGACCTTGCAGACAGCCTGAAAGCATCTTGGGGTTCCCCAGGGGTCGCTGGATCAGCCCATGAGAATAGCTGTCGTGAAGACATGGCAGGAGACTGAATGAGGGAGGCAGAAGGAGCAGAGGGGGTGTGGTAAGAGGGGCTTAGACATGACACGACAGGGGGCTGGGTCGGGTCTGTGTCAGGGGAAGCAACACCTGCCCAGCTTCTGGCTGGGTGGATGGTGGCGCCTTCACTGACAACAGAGCACAGTGAGAATTAGGTCTGGGCAAAATGCAGTGGATTCTTTTGGGCAGGTTGAATTTGGATGCTTATCAGACATCCCAGAGGAGGTGGACCCAGGAGTCTGAAGCACATGAGTGCTCTCCCTTGGGGAGAGACTTGGCTTGAAAATCACCCAAGTACACAATGGCAAAGGAAGCCAGAGGGCAGGCGAGGCACCCAGTGGAGAGTTCTCTACAAACTCAAAGAGAAGGGTACAGAGAGCAGAAACCTATCACATACTGATGGTTAGGGGATGAGGCGGAGGAAGAGGAATGACAAGAGAAGATGGAGAAGAAGAAACACTCGAAAAAGATGTCATGTCGTGGAAAGAAAGGGAGTGCTTCAAGAGCAAGGAAGTGGCTTGCAGGGCGCATGCTGGACCGCGCAGGGAGACAAACACGGATGTGCCGCTGAGTTCAGAGCATGGACCTATGAGCAGCAGCACACAGGCACGTTCATGTAGAAGTTGGGATTCTTCCTCCCTCCCTCGGTCTTTCCTGCTACTTGCCTTTACTGCTCGGTGTCAGGCACAGGACTAGGTGCAGGCATGTGATATTTTGAGCACGACCCTCACTCTTATGCTGATTCTAGTTAATACCAGGAGGACGAGGGAGAATAAGGAGATAAACCCACGTGTGTACTTATGGTCTTGTGGAACTCCCTATATGACCTCTAAAAGGCTGGACTTCCCATTCGTTGCCAAGATTCAAAGTGCTCTAGAAAACTGAAGTTTCATGGTAAAACCAACATGAGGCGACATCAGGACGTTTACAGTGTTTTTGTTTCATCCTCCTGAACAACCATCTATAGCGCTCAGCGGGGCAATATCAGTATACTTGCTTTGTGGCACTGCCTCAGACCCAGCTGGAGATACTCATCAGTTACATGAGCCGTTTAGAATCTGGCAACTTCTGAACTCCTAACAGAGTCACAGGATTGTGGATTTAAAACAATCATGGCTCTCTACTGTTTCCATCTTACAGAATAGGAAACTAGACACAGAAAGGCTAAGTAGCTTCTTCATGTCCACACAGCCACACCGGGCTGCTGCCCCAGACTGTCTCCTACTAGGGTATCTAATATCAAGCAAAGTAGTCCATCTATCCATCCACCCATCCATTTGTTCACCCATTCGTCCATTCATTTGCCCATTCATCCACTCAACCACCCATGCATCCAAGTATCCACGCCTCCATCCATCCATGTTTCTGTGGATGAATATCCATCCACTCATCCATCTATCCAACCATCCAGACATACATACATGCATGCATACATTCTTCCATTTATCCATGTATTTGTGGGTAAATGTCTGTCTGTCTGTCTATCAATCCATCATCTATTTATCCATCCACCCACTCAACTTTCCATGTATTTGTGGATGAGCTATTCATCCATCCATCTGTCCATCCACCCATTTACAGAGCCCAAAACATTCACTTGAGGCTTTATGATGTCCCAAGCTGTAAGTCAATGGTTCAAAGTTTCTAGAAAGTGGTGAAAACTTTTTTTAAAAAAACAAATGGATTGCAGAAAGCATTATTTCCATACATGTTGCTCAAGAGTTCTGGGAATTGAAGGAATGATTTAATACTGAGCTGAGTCCTGGCTGTACCAGATATGATCAATAGGGTTCACCTAGCTCTCTCACCATTTGCTCACAGGCAGGGACCACATCCCATCTTTTATGTCCTTTATATGATCCCCACAGGGACTGTTTTAGTGTGTGGATACTGTGGACTCTCAAAAAAAAAAACCAAAAAACAAAAACCCAAAACAAAACGACTAGGTGGAATTGAGTGATTGATCTGTTCTGTGCTGCAGGAGGTAGCAGGATAAAAACAGGGCAGTGTAAATTCATTTCAGCGGGCAACCTCCAAAGGAATTATAGAACGATTTTCTGAAAAACAGAAGAGAAAGCATGCCTTTGATCTCATTAGGGAAAACTGCTCTCCAAGGGAAAGAAACGGTGATAGGAATGATAAGTCAGCCTGTAATCCCGTGCCTTGGGAGGCTGAGGTGAGTGGATTGCCTGAGCCTGCGGGTTCGAGACCCGCTTGGGCAACTTGGCGAGACTTCATCTCTACAATAAGTAAAAAAAAAAAAAAAAAAATTAGCCGGGTGTGGCAGCGCGCGCCTGTAGTTCCGGCTACTTGGAAGGCTGAGGCGGAAGGATCGCCGGAGCCCAGCAGGTCAAGGCTGCGGTGGCTGGGAGTGGCCACTGCACTCCAGTCTGGACGACAGAGTGAGACTCCAACTAAAAAAAAAAAAAAAATAGTATGGCTGACTGCATATCCATGGGCTTGGGGGGAGGCCTCTGGGGAACGGACCTGTGAGGATCACAGAGGAACAACGTGCCACTGAGACCGTAGCGTCACACAGAAGGGCTCTGTGGGCCCCAGCCGAGGGACACATCCCTAAGTGCATGGAGGCAGCAGCAGATGAGGATATTCAATGTGGAGAAATTGAGGGCAGAGGTGAACGTGCATGCCATGACTGAGAATAGAATGACATTGACTCTGGAGGGCTGGGCACAGAATTCAGATGGCCTGGGAAGCGCCAGAGTCACTTCTGGGAACTTGGGCTGAATCGGGTGTGGAAACCTGGAGCCAAGATTTCCCATACCGTTGCCTGGGGTGGGGTGGCATGTTCTGGATTTGGCTCTTTTGATAACTTTATGAGTGGATTTAACTGCAGGTTCTGGAGACTTTTTGCAAGAGGACAAAGGAAATCATAGTTGGAGGAAACTACTCACACTGACGGAGTCTCCGCTTCAATGCTGCTCTCTCATCCATTTTTTGACTCTCGACCTGGGGCTAACCCACAGATCTAGCCCCGGACAAGCCCCTGCTTCCATGCAGAGATCTCTTGCCCACGTTGGACCCTGTGCTCACCTCAGAGTCCCTCCCACCCACCTGGTCTTGTTGACTTCTTCACCTTGCTGTGACAGTGCATCTTCTTGCCCCGAGCTGTGAACAGGAAGGAACTCTGAACCTCAGGATGAGACTGTGACTTTAAAACTTTTGTTTTCAGCATCAGAACCTCCCCTCTGCCCCAAACAAATAGTAGTGCCCAACTGCAATCTTTAAAACATATAAAAGAGGAGGATTTCAGGTGGAAGCTGAGCTGTGAAGGGGTGGGGTGGGATGGATGGAGCTCCCCCACTCAGTCTTCCAGGGCCCAGGACCTGAGCATGTGGTAACCTGGCAGGCCACAGTTTTAGTAACTTGCATGGGAACTTTTATTGTAAAAATGATTGAGGCTATACTTCCGTGATACACGTACACACTTGTGTTATGAATGTTTTTCTATCTTCTGTAGGATGCATCCATAATAGATGGAAGTAATTCATTGGTTAAAAGAATAAAGGAAAGATGGAGAGTGTAAGTATGCATTCCCTAGGTGATAATAATAAAATTAGGACTTGTGTCTTCTGAATGTCATTTCAGCTCACACTCTATTTAGAGAAATTAGAATCACAAAACTGAATCTAATCTGTGTATGTGCTTCCTATCAAGTTTTGGAAAAGATTACTTAAAAAATACCATCGTTCTTCTCTTGATCCTGTAACAATTCCAAGAAATTAACGGAAATTCTAGAGAATTCCTATAGTCCTCTTAGAACAGTTCTGGATGGGATTGTTTAAGAACTCTATGACTTCTGGTTTTCACTCTCAGCTTTAATCATTGTCTCTTGGCTGAGACAATGTCAGGGACACAGACAAGAGACTGAAAGAAAGAGCCAACCACTAGAAGCCCAAAGCCAGAAACTAAACTCTACTTTCATATCACTATTTCAGATCTCACAAGAAAAGGAGGCAGCAGGCCCAGCAATGGTGAACTGGATAAAGAAAACATGGCCTATATACACCATGGAATACTATGCAGCCATAACAATGAAACCGTGTCTTTGCAGCAGCATGGATGCAGCGGGAGACCATCCTGAGCGAATTATCACAGAAACAGAAAACAATGCCACCGGTTCCCCTCATAAGTGTGAGTGAAACACTAGGTACACAAGACACGGGGATGGAGACGGTGCGCACCGGGCACCACTAAAGAGGGAGGAGGAGGGTGAGGCAAGAGTTGAAACACGGCCCACTGGGCACCACGTCCACCACCTAGGCTCAACAGAAGCCTAAACCTCACCATCACGGAACGAACCCACACGACAAACCTGCACATGTCCCCTTTGAATCTAAACAAGCAAACAAACCAACGAATACAATTTTTAAAAGGGAGGAAGCACGTCCTTGGAGCAGACGTGCATGGACTCTGCGGGGTGTTGTTGGCAGGCTCCCCCCAGAAGCAGGGTGTGCTGGTGTTTACTCAGCTTCCCTGAGGGTGAGGACGGTTTACAAAATGAGATTGCTTCCACATCTACGTTTACTTTTATAACCTTTTCCAGTTTTACATTGATCATGTTCCCTGGCAAGGCTGTCCCTGAGGACCACGCCTTGTAACGGGTGTCATTGATTCTGCCTTGTAACGGGTGTTGTCAGCTCAGAGTGTACGTTTGCCGGAAGGACTTGCTTTTGCTGCTAATATTGCCAAGTTTTATTGGAAACACGTGGATTCTGTGTCTACTGGAGAAAACAAAATCTTCGCTGTGCCGGGAATTTTACATGGATAATCTTGTTTATGTCTCACAAATTCCTGGGAGTGGAGGCATTATTGTCCTATGTGGAATTGAGGTTTGGAGACATTGAGTTGTCCAAGATCACACAGTAAGTAGGAGGTGGGGCAGGAGTCCTACTTAGCCTTTTGTTAAAATCCTGGGACTCTTAAAGACCTCATCAGCCAGCCCAGTAATGAAATTATTTGGTGTGGCGGAAGGAAAGAAACTATGCACTACCCTAGCTAGTCACTGAGGTGGGTAGCTAATGTGGGCAATTACCTCATTAATTTGAAAGCATTTGATGGGAGGAAAGTCCCACTAATAAGATAAAGTTTCCAAAGATGAGATTCATGATCTCATCGGTAATGTAGTGACTTATTTCCTTGGAATTAGAATACACATAATGCTTTATTTCAGTGACATAAGGAGCTCAAAAAATGAATTGGCAGTAAAAAATCAGAAAAGGTGAAAATAGAAAAGCAAAAACTCTCACGAAAACAGTACATGTCATCAAGAGCCAAGGAGTTAATTTTTGCTTTGCAGAAATGGAGTAAACAGCCTCAGATTGCTCTTGTCCTAAAGCTTGTCTTGTACAAATATTTTCTTTCAGCCCTAAGAAGATGTCCTATCACCTTTGTCTTCACTGCTTCTGTTGAGAGATCAGCTATGCATACATCTTATTGTTGCTCCTTTGAAGTCAATGTCTTTTGTATTTTTTTCTGAATGCTCTGAAACTTTTTCTCTTTGTGGTTGGTTCCCAGCAGTGTTACTATGATGCTCCCTGGGTTTGGCTTTTTTTGTGTTTACCCTGCTTGGGGTTCCCGGAACTTCCTGCTTCTGTGGGCTTCATGAGTTCTGAGAAATTCTCAAATAGTGTTTCCATGATCATCTCTCTTGCCTCCCCTTCTAGCCCTCTAATCACATGTATATTAGATCATTTCATCACACCATTTTTGTTTCCTGTGAATTTTTGTTTTGTTTTTTTATGTTCTTTTTAATTATTTATATTTTATTCTGGATAGATCTACTGGCCTATCTTCCAGTTTCCTAATCTTTTATTCAGCTGTAACTAACCTACTGTTAAATCTATCTGTTCAGCTCTTAATTTCAGTTACTGTATTTCTCAGTTCTAGGATTTTTTCATTTGGTTTATTGAGTTTTCTGTAAGCACCCATTTTGTCTTCTAATTTCTTAAACATATGGATCACAGATCTTTTAAAATCTATGTTTGATCATTTTCATATCTTGACCTATTTCTATGGTCTATTTTTTTCTCTCGGTCCTGCCTTCTGGCATGTCTGGACATTTTTCATTGAATGGTAGACATTGTGTCTAAATAATTGCAGATGCTCTGTTTGTACAGTCTAATAAAGTGGCCACAGGTGGCCACTTAAAATGTGTATTGGTTTTGTGTCAAATACTCACCAAACTGCAAAGATTTGATACAATAAAAAAGTAAAATGATAGTTTCCATATTGATTATATATTAAAATAATAATGTTTAAAATATATTGGTCAAATATATTATTCACATTAATTTCACCTGTTTATTTTGCTTTTTTCTTGTAGCTGCCAGAAAACTTAAAATTGCACGTGTGACTCAAATTCTCTTGCTGCTGGACAGTGCTCCTCTACAAAACATGCCTTGCTCCAGAGGGGTGGAGCTCTAGCTAGCTTCTGGCTGACTGACAGAGAGGGACAGGTGAGATCAACTCAACTGTGAACTGAGCTGATTTGAGGCTGGGTTACTGTCTTCAACACCTTGTAGTTTTGGTTTATGTTAGTCCTCCAGGGCACCTGACCAAAATCCTGGGGGGTTCACTAAGACCTCTGCTCACGGCAGACCCTGAACCCAAATTCCTCAGCTTTGTGAGACCACCGAAAGTTCTGTGTGTCTTGCCAACTGTCTTCGTCAGCTCGGGTTCCCACAACAAAATGCCACCAACTGCTGTCTTAAACAACAGGACTGACTCTCCTCACAGTTCTTGAAACTAGATGTCTGAAATCAAGGTGCCGGTGTAGTTGGTCCCCGGTGACGCATGTCTCCCTAGCTTGCTGATGACCGCCTTCTCCTGGGTCCTCACGTGGCAGAGGGAGACTCAAAGCAAGCTCTCGGGTAGTTCCTCTTATAAAGGCACTAAGACCAGAGACCAGAAATACGATTTTTCAGGGATCTTCAAAGTACTAGGCTAAGGAATAGCTGGAGTGCTTTTGGGGAAACGTCTGCTTTTATTCTGAAAATTCTATGAATCATGAAACTGAAGGTATTGTCTTCCTGCCTTGACCACTTAGAAGCTTAGAGCCACAATGACAGTTTTCTTCTCACAAGAGTATGTGACCCAGCACACACAGCAGTCTGCTCCCCCCAAGCCTGCCTTTGCATGTTCCCCCTAACCTCAGCAAACTCTGGGTACCTCCCCCCGTCTCTGACATTGCCCTAGGGCTGACCCATCCTGCACTTGCACTTGTGGAAGCTATTGCCACTGCTTCCAGTCTTGTCTCTGCCTTTCAGCATGTCAGCTACACTAGCTGACAGTCTGGAATATATCTAGTGCTGCATAACAAATGAGCCCCAAACTTAGTGGTATAAAGCAGCATGTATTTATTTGACCGTTTCTGTGGTCAGGAGTCTGAGCCAGGCCCAGCTGGATGTGTCTGACTCGGGATCTCCTGCAGGAATGCAGTGGAGGTGTTGGCTGGGGCTCACTGACGGCTCACCCGGGAGAGGGTCCACTTCAAGCTCACTCACATGGTTGGTGGCTGGGGACACCAATCCCTTAACACATGGGCAGTCACACATGGTTGCTGGCTTTGCCTGGAGCGCGTGAGGAAGAGTGAGAGAGGGAATTTGAAATAGGAGGCACGGTCCTATTGCACCCTAGCCTGGAAAGTGACATTTCATCTTTTTTGCGGTTTTATACATCAGAAGCAATTCACTAAGTCCAGCCTACGTGCATGGGGAGGGGGTCACACAAGAGTGACAACCAGGGTCCACGGATCCTTGGGGGCCGTCGTGGAGGCCACCTTTCATGTCCCCTGAAGACCTCAGGAGCTCCAATGTTTCTCCTCAGATGAAAGCCAACCTCTGTAACCCAGCTAGCAGTACCCAGCGCCCTGGCCTTATTCTGAGCCACTTCATTCCTGGCCCGTTTGTTTTTTCTAGAAAAAAGGAAATGGATTCCATTAGGTTTCAATTCTTCTCTGTCTCAGATGACACTTTCAAAAAGGAGCAAATTACCTAAAAAGCATGAAACAAATGCTGAAAATGTCACCAGACTAATGCGCAATCCAGGAATGGGTCCCTGAATAATTCACAGTTGGTTGTGAAACCAGTTGGCATGGCTGGCACTCCCTACCAGGAGCTGCCACAGAACTCTATATGGATTAAGCCATTTACCCTCGATGCACCCATTTCACAGATGAAGAGGCAGACAGGGCGGGGATGGGATCTGACTTCAGCCCGTGCCCTGGAGCACTAAGCATGTTGCCTGGCCCACGTAGGCAGACGTGACCCGACAGGTAACTGCTCAGAACTCACGCTGCTTCCTGTGTATTTCACAATGCCTAGCACGGAGCTCAGGATGCGATTTGATTCCTAAAGTTGTCCTTTTTTGTCATTTTAGTCCATATACGACATTTTATGAGAAAGGGTGGAGACAACCGCTTCTTGAAATATTTCTAACATGCACGGAGATTTCATGAATTTGATAATATGAAGAGATTTTGTTTTGTTTTACTTTTTCTCCCCTAAGTAATTATTTAGAACATGGGCATTAAAAAAAATGAAAGAATCTTTGAACATAAGATTCTGATTTAGAAGGATATTTACAGAGCGTTTTCTAATTGTTTCCTTTCTTTCCTAGAAAAATATAAACAACCACCACAGGTGTTGGAAACAGACTTTGTGCTGGAAGGTTTTGCCTTTGGTGGTCTGTTCCAGGTGATTTTAACTGTTTCTCATGGGTTTCTTCTTATTCACCCTCTGGCAGCCATGATTCTGTTTTGGGGATCAAGTTGGGTGATTTGCAGTCAAAGAAGGATACAAAGGCAAAGTTGATTTGGGTTGGACTGTAAGAGCCCTCTTTCAGCCAGCCCCATCTACTTATAAAACAAGGGTCCTGGTGGCTGGGCCATCTAGCAGAGAGGGCTGGCTGTCTGTGGGGGCTCCTCGTAAGCATCTTGCTCTTGGGAGGACAGCTGGACAAATATGTGTCCACTGTTCACACCAAGTTTCTGTGATGCAATAGCTGGGTCTCTGTTCGCAGCCCCGACTCTAAACCGATTACCTTAAAATGACTTCCATGTGGTGTGGACAGAAATGCACATTGAACAATCATGCTTCCTTCGCAAGTATGAGCCTGCACATTTTTTCAAAAGGAAAGAATGTTGCTAAAAGATCTAGGTCTCTGATAACAGCACATGGTCCCAATTATTTCAGAAACCAGTTTTATCCTGCCCTATCCGAACTTGGGGCCTTCCCAGCATCTTCCATTGCGGTCTCTCAGCCTCCACACTCAGGGTTCTCACACAGGAGCTCACTTTTTTTACTTACCCCACCCTAGTTCCCTTCCTCCAAATTCCAAGTGCATTTTTTTTCACTTTTTACTTACTTAATTTTTAACTGACAAATAATGTATATACATATATTTGGATACAGTGTGATGTTTTTATATGCTTTTGCATTGTGAAGTGTTTTGGGGTATATTTTGTTAACGGTGAAAGGATTTCTGTCAACTATCCTTCATTTTCCAATCCCAAGCAGTAAATGGGAGAAAACAAAAATAAAAATAAACCCCCGCATCCTTAAGTAGCACGAGTTCAAATGGCCTTGTCAGAATCTAAGAGAGCCATCTGCCAGTTCAACTTCCTGTCTCCTCAGCCCAAGGAAGGGAGTTCATTTTCCAGTTGAGTGCATTTTTAAAGGGGCTTTTAGGAAGCTAATCACATTAGGGAGTGGCCAGACACCAGGACCACGCGGCCTCCCTCCCTTCTTGAGATGGATAGCCCTGCTCAGCTTGGAGCCCCTCTGTCTTAACACTTTCTGATGGCAACACCCCAGGGGACTGGCTGACTGACCTCCTCTGAAGACTGCCCCTCTCTCCTGCCTACCTTGGCGTTTCCCTCCCACCATGCCCTGACCCCCAAATTCTCACTGTTTCTTTAGCTGGAATGACATCTGCTAAAAGTCTGTTGTGTGTGTGTGTGTGTGTGTGTGTGTTTAAATGCACATTTTCGCACACCTCCCCACACTTGGAAAAATAACCCTTTATGTTGGACGCACATCTCAATTTACAAAGCACAGTCCATGCCTTATTCTCCCTTAGTCCTTACCCAAACGTCTTGAAGTTCTGGTCACTGCCTGCAATTCAGAAATAAAGAAACAAGGCTCCCAGGATAATGCATATTTTGCATGTGGCAAAGCCGTTGATGGACACAAGCTGCAAACAGTATTCAGAATGCGTGAGTTCCTTGGTCCAGGGTTCTGGCCACACCCGACTGAGTCTTCGCTAGGCAGTGTTTCTTGGCCACTCCCAGGACCCCAGACTCACGTCGACAATCCTTGCACTTGGGGAGGACATCATGTCAGAAGCACATTGTAGCCGTGGACATGGACTGGGTGACAGAACTGTAGCACGGGAGGTATGAGCAGATCCAGGACACAAAATTATAAAGGCACAGTCACCTGAGGAAGCTTACTTAGAATGAGGAAAGAAATCACAGTGAATAGCACACTTTTAAAAGTTGACAAATACCACGGATGTCACGAGTTCAAAAAATAACACATTTTTACAAATTGGCACTCCTCCGAAACACTCGCTGCTTGAGGAATTTTACTGCATTGGTGGCAATTTGTACGTTTCGTCAGGAACTATGTCACGAGGGCAATGTGCATTAGAGTCCCTAATTTGCAAATTGCTCTTCTCTGGTGGGTAAGACGTGGCTTCCCGTGTAGATGGACTAGTAGCTATTTGCAGTACTGTGATTTGCCCTGCAAAAGAGGAGCTCTGAGAAGTCCTACTGCAGACGAATCTCATCCCAATGGAAAAATATGCTGCATTTGTAATTAAATTGACCGCACTTTCCTGATGGGAGAACTCCTGCATGTTAAACGTTTACCTGGTGAGAGAACACTTTGCTGTTGCCAGGACTTCAATGAGAACTGCTTCTGGGTGGCAAGCATATGCATTGGAGAGTCTGCCATAGCCCGGCTCCTGGCTCCATGCCCCCTGAAGCTTGTGTCACCTCTGCCGCCTGCATACCCCGTGCTGCAGGAAACAAGAGCACCTTCCCATCAGGATGCTGGAAGAGTCTGCACAGCGGGCAGGGGAACATCCCAGAAGGCCATTCCTGCCCTGGGATGGTTAGTGGTGAGTTGGCTATAGGTGGAGGTGAGCAAACCACGGAAACACCCCCCATACTCCATGCAAACATGTTTCCCTGCATCAGCCCACTTGTGTTGCTAGAAAAGGAACACCCGAGGCCGAGTGATGTATAAGAAAAGAGGTTCATTTGGCTCACAGTCCTGCAGGCTGCACAGGAAGCATGGCGCCCGCATTTGCATTTGGGGAGGCCCCAGGAAGCTTTGAATCATGGCAGGAGGTGTAGGGGCGCAGGTGGATCACATGGTGAGAGGGGAAGTAAGGGAACGAAGGGGGAGGCAGGTGCTTTTCAACAACTAGATCTCGAGTGAACTAAGAGAACTGATGCATGACTGTGGAGTGGGTTCCAATTCACTCATGAGGAGTCTGCCCCTGACCCAGTCACTGCCCACCAGGCCCCACCTTCAACACTGGGGGTCACAGGTCACCATGAGATTTAACGGACAGTTAAAAAAAAGAATGGATGCTATGGACACACGTGAGAACGCAGGGAGAAGGCGTCTACTTGCCAGGGAGACAGGCCTGAACAGCTTCTCCTTCCAGGCCTCAGAAGCCAGCCCTGTGAACGCCTTAGTCTTAGGCTTCCAGCCTCCAGAACTGAGAAAGTAATTTCCTGTTTCCACCCCTCAGTGAGTGGTGCTTTGTGGTGGCAGACCCAGGACATGAGCACAGTGGGACACTTGGGACGGACCTGATACAATGCTGCAGGCTGAGATGGATGTTGTGAGTTGTGGTCGAGGTTGTTCAGTTTTTCCCAGGCATTTTGTGTGTCCACTATCTACACTATTCTAAATACCAGCAACTGAAGTGTGCGCCAGACAGAAAGAAGTCCCTTTCCTCCCGATTTACAGGCCAGTAGAGGACATGTACATGAAGGCATTTGTCACAGAGATTGCAAGTAAAATATGTGTGCAATAGCAACACTGGGCTTTTGCCCCTTTTCCCATGGAGTCACGCAGTGTGAAGTAGCAAAAGTAAAAAAAAAGTATTTCTTAACAGCTGAGAAATGTTTTCTAAAATTCTACCTGGGCAAAGTGGTTTTTTGTTTGAGTTCAGACAATTAAACAATAATAGTTATATATACGTACATATGTATATATTTTTAAAGAAGGAGTAAGGAGAAGCTTGGACTCCTGAAGATGCCTCCTTAAAAACAAGGTGACCAGGGGTGCCCAGCTCTGACACTCAGGGCCCTTCCCCCTGGGACTCAGGGCCCCGCCCCATCCCTCAGGGCCCTGCACCTGGCACTCAGGGCCCCCCATCCCTTCTGCCCCCTCCTGCTCCCAGCACTCAGAACCCCGCTCCATCCCTCAGGGTCTCCCCATCCCTCAGGACCTGGCACTCAGGGCCCCGACCGGACACTCAGGGCCTCTTTTGCTGGTTTGTGCACCTCCCTTGAAACGCTTTGCTTGTTTCCAGAAGTGCCGCCCAGAGGTAAGAGGTCTCTCTTCTTGGTTCTCCGAAATAACTAACTTAAGAAAGAGGTGGAACTGCAGGTCTCAGGCCTTGCTGTTTGGGTGACACAGATGTCCTACCTGAGTGTGGATGGTGGGCTGGCTTGCAGAGGATGGCACTCTGGGGCTTTCTGTGCTTCCGAGCTGGGAGGCATCTCAGGGCTTCGAAGGACACCCTCTTCGAGGAGGCCCCACTGCCCTGGATGGACCTGTGGCAGGACCGCTGGGACTGACGCCTGGCTCCCACTGCCCTGGCATCTTAGGTCATGTGTGCTGTCGCTGCCCTAAAGCAACACGGCTCTGCCCTGTGGCTCTTTCCTGGCTGCTGATTTCAAGTAAGTGATCTTGCCGTGGAATCAGATGTCCAGCCAGGCACTCCAGGGAGGCTGTCCCAAGCAGAGCAGAGACTGAGACTAAGCGATCAGCTGAGGCTGCAGTCTGTGATGAGAGCCGGCTGTGGGCTCCTGCACCTCTCGCCCCCTCTGTAGGAGCCCCCAGAACTGCCAAGAGAGCTGAGGCAGCAGGGTGAACACGGTGGCTTGAGACTATGAGGAACTTCAGGGTAGGCAAGGTCAGGTTGCACTGACAGGAATCTTTGCAAGTTAGCCTTTCTTAAAAAGCTCACTGCAAAAGTGTAATTATACTATCTTGTACATTTCTTTCTATTCAATGTGGAAATTGCTGGTAAGTGTCACTCAGAACCCAAGTCTGCTCTTTTCAGGGAGCGAGACTTTAAGACAGTCACAAGTCTGGCAACTTTCAGAAAGGGGTGTGCTCATGCCCTGTCCCTGTGGAGAGTTTGCTATGAGCTTTCCCAAGCAGCCGACTATGGCATTTGCGGCATCTCCATATTGTAAATACATCCACAGAGGGGAAGGGAAGAGCTCTGTAAAGGAAGGCAGGTGTAGATGGGGTGGGGGCAGGGATGATGACAAGGCTGGGCTGCACCTGGGTCAGTAAGGCGCACACTCTTTGAGTGCAGTGATGTGACCCATCCTAACTCGGCATGAAACACATAGTCAACATTTTTGTATGAATGTACATCGGTGACCTTCAAGATATTAGTAGGCATCCCAGGGGACAAAGGCACTCTGGAGGCTCAACTAGTTTGAGAAGCCCTGGTGCAAACAGATCAGCCCTAAGCCCTTTTAGATCCTGTAAGGCAGGTGGGCATCCAAAATCCCAGGCAGACATGCTTGTTGGTCCTTCCTCAGTGTCCCTGACCACCACGCTCTGGAGAGGGGACCAAGGATTTGTTAGTTCCAAGAAAGACAAATCTGGAAAACAGCAATTCAGCAGAGCCTCTTTATGTCACAGATGAGAGAGGCCTTAGTGGAGAGAGGTGACGATTTAGAGTCAGAAAACCAAGGCTGGAAGCAGCCTCCTCCTGAGTGTTCTCATATTGGAAACTTGCTCCTGCGAATCCCTTTGTCCATCTGAGTGAGGGAATGGTTGTGGCAAGGATCTGCACCTTTTACTCAGCTCAAGGTAGACTGCCCAGAACAGGCAAGGTGTTTGATACATGACAACTCTTGAAATGACAGTGAGAACACTGGGCCCTGGAGAGTCCCAGCCGGCCCAAGGTCACCCCGTAAGGGGGGTTTCTTGCTTCCCTGACGACATTCCCTTCTCTGCGCCACGCTGTCTGGCAATCAAGTTGTACGTGGATGTGTTTCTCTCATAAGCACAAACAATCAAATAGAAGTCGCCAGATGTTTCTGCTTCACAGAAGAATGATGTTAATGGATGTATATCAGGGCTCAGCTCTAAGATGTAAGGAGCGACTGCTGGGCAAGACCAGCCATAAAAGACGTCTGGTTGGTATTTCAGCATTCCCGGGCAGCTCGAACTGCCATGTGGTCACATCTGGTCTCCATCAGGTCTGAAGTGTTGCATAAATACATGCATGGTTTATAGGGTGAGGAGGCCCTACTGAGACAGGCCGGCCTGTGATCTGTGTAAGCTGTGCAGATGGGGCCCAGGAGACTGCCTGACGGCTTGGACAATGCCCTGCCAAGGGGAAGAGCACTGTGGGCCCATTAATGCATCAGAGGCAGAGATGCCCTCCTGTGTGGCCCTTCCAGCTGCCCTCTCTCGTGTCCAGCATACCTGCGTGCTCCTCTCAATAGGAAGTTCTTCTTACAATGCCTGATGGAGTTCAGTTCAGAAGACAGAAGACAAAATGCTTTAATGACCTTGTGGGCTCCATCCTTCCATCCACCCTATCCAGTCCACCCATCTGTCTATCCATCTACCCAGCCATCCATCCACCCATTCACCCAACCATCCACCCATCTATCCATCTATACATCTATCTACCCATGAACCCACCCATCTATCCAACCACCAATCCACCCATCTACCCTTCCATCTATCCATCCATCCACCTGTCCACCTATTTACCCATCTATCAACCCATCTGTCAACCCAGCTATCCACCCATGAATCCATCCTTCCAATTCACCCATACACCCCTCCATCTACCCATTCACCCATCCATCCACCCATTTAACCATCATTCATCCATCTACCCATCTATCCACCCATGCACCCACCATTTATTCCTCTGCTCACTCATCCATCCATCCATTCATTTGTCCATTTATCCATCCTTTCATCCACTCATTCATTCATCTACTCATCTGTGTGTCCTCATTGATATCCATCCATCCATCCATCCACCCATCCATCCCTGTCCATCTACTTGCTCATTCATTCATTCGCATCCATTCATTCATCCATTTTCTTTCTTTTTTTTTTGAGTTGGAGTTTCACTCAGTCTCCCAGACTGGAGTGCAGTAGCTGCTCCCGGCCACTGCAACCTCAACCTGCTGGGCTCCAGCAATCCTTTTGCCTCAGCCTTCCAAGTAGCTGGAACTACAGGCACGCGCTACCATGCCTGGCTAATTTTTTTGATTTATTGTAGAGATGAGGTTTCGCCAAGTTGCCCAGGCGGGTCTCGAACCCGCGGGCTCAGGCAATTCACTCACCTTGGCCTCCCAAAGCGCAGGATTACAGGCTGAGCCACCAAGCCCGGTCCATTCATCCATTTTCATCTATCCACTCATTCATCCACCCATCCATTCACTCACCCAATCACTCACTCATCTATCCACCATCCATTCACCCACCCTGCCACTCACCCATCCATCCATCACCCATCCACTCACTCATTCACTTACTCATCCACCCATCCATCCACCCCATCCATCCACTTGCTCAATGAATAGGAGCTCCTTGTACATGCAAAGCACTATGGGCACAGGACATTTCAGAGAGACAGACAAACATTAAGTAATTTCACCATTATTCATTGGCCAGGATAATGAGTTCTCAGAAAAATCACACACAGAGTGCTCCAAAAGTGTGCAATGGGCGATGTCTCCTACCTAGGAGGCCAGCAAGGGCTTCCACAAGCACAGGGGATGTGCCCTGGGGCTGCCTCGAGCCCTGGCTGCAGCCCTGCACCCAACTCTGGCTGCTGCATGATCGGTTTTGTTTTCTCCCAGGCTTGTGGATGCTACTGTCAACCCTTTCCTCAATGACAAAAGCTTCCAAAACAAGGTTATCCTTCTTCATATAAGACCATTAAAGTTTTCCTAGTGCCAGGTCCCCCAAACAATTTAACTAAAGGATTAAATCTCAAAAAAGAAGGATCCTTTGTAGCTCAGTGAAGGATGGAGGAGAAATCTGGGGACCCCTGATCCTCACTGTGTGGGCAGCAGTTCTTCCTCCCCAGGTCACCCAGTGGTCTGGAGGAAGCATCAGACGCTGGTCCCCTCCCTCTACGGAGCTTCTGACCACAGCTTTTTTGTTCTGCCTTTTTTTTAGCGGAAGTCTTATTCTGCTGCCCAGGATGGACTGCAGTGGCACGATCGTGGCTCACTGCAGCCTCGGCGTCCTGGGCTCAGGCGATCGTCTGCCTCAGCCTCCTGAGCAGTTGGGACTTACAGGTGTGAGTTACCACACTTGGTTAACTTTTTGTAGAGATGAGGTCTCACCATCTTGCCCAGGCTAATCTTGAATTCCTGAGCTCAAGTAATCCTCCCGCCTCGGTCTCCCAAAGTCCTGGGGTTACAGGCGTGAGTTACTGCACCTGGCTACTTTTTTAAAGGAATAACCACACACGACTCTTTTGTACTTCCACCCTCACTAACACACAGAGGGCCCCCCCGCATTTCCTCCTGGGTCTCATCTCTGCTTCGTGCCCCTGCTTGTGGAGTGGGACCCAGGTATGCCACACAAGGAAGAGAAATTACCCTGCCCCTGGCAGCAGGGGCATGAGCCATTTCACATGCACAGATACCCGAGGGGAGCCGCCTGCTTTCTGAGGTCTGATGTGGCCGGATAGCTCTAGGCCAGGCAGGCCACCCTCTGTTCTCTGGCGCAAGAGTAATCACACACAGCGGTAATTACACTGGTCTTGTTTCCGCTCACCACGGCTGTGCCCGGGTCTTCAAGGGAGGGAGCCTCTGGTTTTGCACAATGCTATAATTTCTTCGCAGGGACAGGGATTTTTTGCGACTCCCAAACGGGCTACCTGTGCTGCGGCCACTCATTTTCTACTGCTCAGAGTAGCAATTATGCAGCCAGAGGCCGGCCACGTGGGTTTGTTCTCCTCTGTGACATGTATTTTGTGAAACAGAAGAGAGGTCCTCTGTCCTGAAAGTAGCTCTTAAAATAACTCCCCCAGGCTGCTCCAAGGGCTCCCTGCATGGGATGAAAAGGGAGTGGCTGTGTCTGTCCGGTCTCAGTGTGCTTTGGAGGTCGGTCTCCACAGGGAGAGATGGAAAGGGCCGAGGACCTCCCCCTCCACACTCGAGCCTGGACGGGGGGGGGGGGGGAAAGCAGGAACTTGTCCACAGGGGAGGTGCTCAGGGCGCCCTGCAGGGGATGCCAAGGATGAGCTGTGCCCTGACTTTTTTGTAAGCTTAAAATGAAATGACATCATGAAAAGACATTTGTTGGTGTGCATGACCCGAGTGGTAGGACAAAGTGCCCAGAGCAGTTGGTCAGGGCTGGTAGGGAAGCCGACTCACGCTGTCTTTGCAAGATATCCTATAAGCTAGAAGCAGGAAAGATGTCCTTCCCCCACTCCCACCCCAGCGTTACTGAGATGTAACCGACAAAGAAAAATTGCAGACATTTAAGGCGTACACTGTGATGATCTGACATACGTATGCACTGTGAAATGATGGCCACAGTCGAGCTAATTCACACACTGTAGTGACTATTGTGTGTGTGCACAGGTACACTTGACATCTACTCCCTCAGCACATTTCAAGTGCAGAATACACTTGTGTTCACTACAGTTGCCTTGCTGTACAGAGATCTCCAGGTCCCATTTAGCTTAGAACTGCACGCTTATGACGTCTGACCAAAACTCCCCGTTTCTCCACCTCCAGCCCCTGGAAATCACCATTCCCTTCTCTGCTTCTGTGAGGTTGGCTTCATTAGAGTCAGGTGTGTATGTGTACAGTGGAACATTACTCAGTCTTAAAAAATGAGATCCTGCTCCTGGTGATAACACGGCTGACCCTGGAGGACAGTACATGACGTGAAAAAGCAGAAGACTAACATGGCACAAGAGCCACTCATGAGAAACAGAGCTGGAGGTGCTGTCCACACTCGCCCCTCCCTGGCAGAGGTCGCTGCAGACTGGAAGGGCGGCTAGATGGACCACCTGATGCCCAGCACACTGGGCTGGGGCAGAGAGGCTGAGGGTGCCACCCAGTCCCAGGCTTCCCGGAAGTTCTGAAACAATGGGATCCGAGTGCTGGGAAAAGCCTGCTGCCTTCCTTAGAAGACAGGCATCGCGATGGGGCCTGGGCTCTGCTCACAGCACTCGGGTTTGTGCTGCATTTGCTATTGCTGCGAGGGGAGTGACCAAGTGGGAAGGCCACTTGCCTTCATACTGCCATCACCCTGCCATCATCAGGGTTTGAGCTTCTCTTACCCCCATTCTGCATAGCCCTAAGTGGAAGACCAAGTGTCTGAAGTGAAGGGAGACTTGGCCAGTCTCCTGGGAGGGAGATGCATGGACCATGGCCAGGCCCAGCTCTGGGGAGGGAGAGGCACTGGCCACATTGGCTACCTCCCTGGTAGCATTTAAAGAAAAGCTCAGTTCTTGCTTCCTACATAGAGACTGCCTCTCTTGGTCAAAAATACCATCTACCCACAGTTCTTCTGCTGTCCCACCTCCCTTCCTCCTCTTTCTTCCTTCTGCCTTTTCCCCCTTTCCAAAGGGGCTGTTCAAACCCAGCCGCCTCGTTGGCACCTGACATTGCTCACCAGCTTCTATTTTGGTCTACTTCCACATTCAGCATCCTTGCCAGGCTGCATCGATCGACTGACTCACGGCCCGGAGCTCTTCGTTGTTGGCCCAGGGAGAAAAAGACCAAGGCACACCTGGAGCCCATGCAGAGATGCAGGCAGGGGAAAAGGTGGTGCTTTCAAAGGAGCAACACATGGTCTTCAAAGGCGACGCATCGAGGAGAAGGCCCCGGGCCTGTGCCAGGTGTTACTCCAGTGCTTGTGATGGTGAACTTTCAACCATAACCGTGGCCTGGGGTAGGAGAGCATGACTTCTGAATTTCATGGATCAGCAATATTTTAAAAGGAACTGTAAAGAATAAAACGTCCCCTCTGCTCCTGCCCTGTGGCCCCAGCTGGAAGTGTGTGAGGGGCTGCACCTGCCCAGCCCAGACTGCGTTACAGACTTGTACGTGAAAAAAAAAATCATGGCCATGGATTCAAGCCACTCATCCTTGAGGTGGTTTGTTATGCAGAAGATAACCAGAACAATCACACGATGAAAAAGTGGCAGCAAATGTCTGCTACTCCCATCCTAGAGCATCTGAGACGAAAAACCAAAGTGCTCTCAGTTGTCATTCTTCCCGAACCTATTCCTGCCTTCAGCTGGAAACTAAATGTTCCTTATCTGAGTTGACGAAAAAAGGCCAAGGTCCCGTCAATTTCAGCAGGCTGCACTCAAATTCACTCCTCCTCCCTGACATGAGTCCCACGTTTATACCCCTCTGAAAAGGAGGGCGGGGTTGCCACGGCAGCGCAGAGGCCACACTGGGTGAGAAAGAGGGAAGCACAGAGGACCGATGTCATGCAGGGAGGTCGTGCTGGGAGGAGGTTTCCCAATAAATTTGGGGGCTGCTTCCAGGTCCAATTATCCGCAGCTGGTCTTCTCCTGGCAAGAAGACGTCATCCAACAATGCATTTTCTGTCTGAGAGAAGCAAAACACCTCCCTATCACCTAAGAAAGACTTGCGCAACTGTGGTAAGCAGAGCAAGGTTGTCCCCTCTGCCCACAGCGACTCTGGCTCAGGAGGGGTCTCTCGGGAGCCCTGGCCCGGTCACCAAAGCCTCTGTGTGGTGGGTTGTGGGCATCAACCATGTTCTGCCTTCGAAGTGGTGGCAGCAGGAGAATCCAGGTTGAATTGGGGCATGAGGACTTCAGAGTTCATAGAGAGGAGCCCTGCACCCCAACATGCAGGGAAATGCTCTTGGCAAAGCTTCCAGACACACTGGGTGGCATATCACGTGGTCGGGCCATTCCTCAGAAACGTCCTCTCCCCAGTGACTCCCGTGGGCAAACATGAAACATACCACGTGCAGGTGATGGTTTGTTTCTGCATGTCGTGAAACTGGCGTCTGTGTTAAGTGCTGCTGCATGTGTCTCGATCACTAAGGCCTTTGAAGACTCGACCCGACTGGACACATGTAGTCAGTCAAAAACGACCCGATTTTAGTGCAATTAGGGGTGACAGCAACGAGGTTAGCCTTCTGGAGAGCATGTCTTCCATGCTCCTTCCTAGGGATGGGCTGAGTGAGCCAGATGGAGGCATGGGGTGGCCGGAGGGCACACTGGTGTCCAACCGGGGCCTGGCCTGCTCAGTGGGTGGTGGGTCACTTGGCACAACCAGGGCGCCCATGTGGCAAGGTCAGTCCCATAGCCATCCAACTGGGAGGGGTCTGGAGGGCCTGCAGGAGGCCCCAGGAGGAGGCTGCCGGGTAGAGAAGAGGGACTCCCTGAGATGCGGGATGTCTTCACCTCCTCCTGCTGGAGCTTCCACTCCCGTTGGGATCTTCTCAAGAGAAGAGGGTCTGAGAGGCCGTGAAGAGACACCCTGACTCTGCCCAGCATTCCATTACAGCCACCGAGACCCCTTGGCTGACCTGAGCTCGTGTCTCCCCAACTCACAGGCCCAGGCTGGCCTCAGCCTCCACCTCCCCCACACAGCGCGGCCTCCGCCCTGAGCAGCCCCCAGGACAGCCTGTGAGGAGATAGGGCTGTGTGGGTGAGGACCCGGCCCACATGGGTCTGGGAGCATCAGCAGGGGCTGCCCCACCTCCGCTTCCCCCGGCTCACTCCTCCCCCTCCTGGGTGTGGGGGTCGGGGGCTGAACTGCCCCTACCTCCTCCCTTCCCCTTGACATCCAGTCCCAACTCCTGCTGGGGCCTGAGGTCAAGGGCACTGCCAGGGGGGCTGTCCTGGACCCAGGCACATGCACACGTAGCACCATGTTCCCGCAGGTCACAATGTAGGTGACACATTTGAGACGGATGTTTGTCTGTTTACTGTGGACTGCCAGCTCTGGAATGCTCGTCTGACACGTGAGAGGATCCCAGGCCACGGGAGCTGAGGGGAGGAGTGGATCACAGAGGAGCCATGGGGTTAAAGCTGGACGGGGGTGAGAGACAGACAGAGAGAGAGAGACAGAGACAGAAAGAGAAGGAGAGACAGAAACAGAGTGAGGGACAGAGACAGAAAAGGAATGACAGAAACAGCGAGAGACAGAGACAGAGAGAGGCAGAGACAGAGAAAGAAAGGGAGAGACACAGAGAGGGATAGAAGCAAAGAGAGAGGGACAGAGAGGAGAGACAGAGTCAGAAAGGGGGACGTAGAGAGGGAGAGAGAGAGAGGGATAGAGACAAAGAGGAAGAGACAGAGACAGAGAGATACAGAGAGAGAGAAAGGGAGAGACAGAGGCAGAGAGTGGAGAGTCAGAGGTAGAGAGATGGAGATAAAAGGAGAGATGAGAAGAGAGAGACAAAGAAAGTGAAGGGTGGAGAGATATAGAGACAGAAAGAAAGTTGGAGAGAAAAAGAGAGAGAAGAAAAGAGAGACAGACTGAGAGAAAGGCAGAGAGAGTGAGGGAGAGAGGAGGGGGGAGAGAGAGAGGGCAGAGATGGAGAAAGAGAGTTGGAGAGAAAAAGAGATAGAGAGGAAATGAAGGAGAGAAGGGGAGAGAGAGAGAAAGAGACAAGGAGAAAATGAAAGAGAGACAGAGAGAGAGGGAGGGAGAAAGGAAAACAGAGAGAAGGAAGGAGAGAGAGGGAGAGACAGAGAGAGAGAGGAAGCCGGGTCTTTCGGACCCAGCCTCGGGGTCACATGGCATCATTTCCACCCAGTCTACCCCACCACCAACCCAGGCAGTCACCAAGATTCAAGAAAAGGAAAATGGACTTGCCCCCCCGCTTTAAAAACATCGTGGCATAGTATATGTAGCACAACATTCACCATCGTAACCGCGTTCAAGTGGGCAGTCCAGCAGCACCAAGTACATTCTCCCTCAATAAAGCTGAAAAAAAGATAAGGTGCAGCTTTTAAAGCCGTGGCTTGCGGACTGTGCCATCATTTTAAATGTGCTTGTGAACATGCCGCTTGTGAGTACAAGCCAGTAAATGCTGCGTGTGGGGACGGACTGCCCACTGCTGTGTGACCCTAACCACCGCCCACTCCAGGACGTTCCCTGACTCCCCTCACCTGCAGCACAGGGACCCGGGGGAAATTCTGCAAGAGAACTGAATGCAGGGTTCAGGCAGGCCACCCACCCACCCCCTCGGTGCCCCTGGATTAAGCTGGCTCTGCATGGCCCGGCCAGAGGTCCAGATAGGAAGTCAGAGGCCCACGTGTTCCCAGCACCCACATTCTGGGCTTGCATGGAGCGAGAAAGGTCAATGTCCGAAAGTCCCCCAACCCTGAAACATAAACACTGCGGAAGAAGAACATTTGGGAAAAAAGGAAGATTCCCCTCATTTCCCAGCTGTCCAAGTTAAGGGCCGCTTCTCTGAGAACCAGAGAGATTAGCCATAACAGGAGATGCAGATGGCGGCGTGTGAACCCCGGGGGACAGGGCCAGCCTCTCACAGCTGCTTCCTGATTCACTTTCCTTCTTCAGTAAACACTTTCCTACATGGCTGGTCTGGAGGGAGAGCTGGTCTCTTGGGGCCCTTTGATGTAGGGGGAGAAGGAAGCAGGATGTCGCTTTCGCTGGACGCAGGGACAGGGCCGAGAGACTCCAAGGAACATCTCAGCCCTTTGGCTCCGAGAAAGCGAGACTTCCGCCGACTGGGCCTTTGGCACCCCTCTTCCCTTGCCAAGTAATGCTCGCCCAGAAGAGTAGGTGGTTTATCTGGGACCCGTATTAATAGCAACATGTCCATTCTTGGTTTCCATAATTACAGGTCAAGGTTTCCCAGCAAGCTCTGTTGAAATATTCCCACACAGGGATTGAGATTGCAAGAAGGAGGAGGAGACCTCGGGGTGCCTGGGAACCAGGACATGCTGTGGACGTGCCTCTGTCCTGGCCCATCCTGTGGGGGGCACGTGCTGGGAAATGGGGAACAGACTCTGGGCAGGCACCGGCCGCCGGAACTGGCACCGTGATCCGGACTGGGAGAGGGCACCTGGTCCTGCAGGTCTGGCTGGTGGTCCATCGTGGAGCAGTGCCTTGGGTGGGGGCAGGGCAGGCCTGTGCCTCGCCAGGAACAAGCCTGGTGTGGTGTCGTGGGCCCGAGTGCCAGGTCCATGTGGTGCACGGGTGGGATGACACTCCTAGCAGGGCGGAGCAGGTCGCACACAGTGTGAGAACCGCCCCGGCCCCACACCTGGAGCAACCCCATCAGTGCCCGTTCCCTTCTGGCCCTTTCCTCTCCTGGATCCGACTCTGGGCTGTCAGAACTCAGCACACACATGCAGAAGACAGGGAAATTTCTTGCTCTGTTTCATGCCTTCTTGCTGAATCGCATGCTCAGAAGTGCTTTCTTATTCCTGCGTCCTCCGTAGAAGATCAAGGAATATGTCTACTCCATCCTCCTTCCTGGGAGCAAGACCTGGAGACATTTCCTAGCCAGCCCTGGCCCGGGCCATGGTAGGGAGCTGGCCTTTTCGACACCGAAGCCAGTAGGCCACAGAGCCATTTCCGCAGCCTGAGAACCGTTCCGGCTGGGAGAGGCCCCGACAGCGGGGTCCAAATGAGCATCCTACCCGATGCTCACGGCCCCCTCCGGCCTGCACTCCTGCCACAGGCAGGAGCTCAGGCTGCTTGCGGGAGAGGGCCCTGGAGCCAGGGGTGGGTGCCGGTTCTCCTGCAGAGAGATAATGGGCAGTTGCAGTAGAAGGCAAGGAAGAGCAGACATAGCTTTCCTGTCCTCCCGTGGTCCCTGTGCCCGTGCCTGTGTGTGATGCCCACTGAGGGGAGGCTGGGCCAACACAGCCTCCACTGCAGAACTGGCCTCGGCTTGGGAGTGTCCAGGGCTGTGACCCCAGCACTGCCTGGACCCATGCAGGCGGCAAGAAGCCGGAGTCTGAGCAGCCCCAAGTCTTCAGAAACATAAAACCAGAATCAAACAGGAGCCCGTGACTGGTGCCAGCGTGGCAATGACTCCAACAGGAACCCTGGCACGATCACCGGGGGCCTCTTCTTGGAGATGTCTCTAAGCCCGGTGAGTCTCTGGGAGTGAGGGAATGCAGGTTGGCAACAAATGTGTCCCGTGTTACGGCTCAGCACTAGCATGGGCCTGGCATGTGGGATAGCCAATTGCTGAATAAATGAATAAATATCTGGGAAAAGCAAGGGTCACTGCCTCAAAGGCAACACTCAAAAGCTTCCTGGCTTTGACAAGTTGCAGAACATTAACAGAAACCTCGCCCAATCATTTGCAATCATTTTGCGGCAGACAGAATTTCATTTCAGTGAAACACATGGGATAGAAAACTTTTCTTTTAAACTTTTCATTTTAAAATAATTATAGGCTCACAGGAAGTTGCAGAAACAGTGGCGAGATGTTCTGTTTACTCATGACGGAGGCTCGCTCAAAGGCTATGAAGTCTGACAAGTAAGTTCACAAACTCATCCTAGGAGAAGTGCTACATGCCTCACTGCTGAATATCACTATGGCTACCTTTGAAATTCTACCCTTGGGAAGCCCTGCACAGACACCAGCGTCTAGTCCAATCAAAGCAATTTTGGAACTTTTTTTCTGGAATGGCCATCAGAGCAGTCACCATATTACCCTTGATGAGGGAACGTCACCCAAATGTCTTCCTTTCAATATTTCCCTTATCTTTGGGTCAAGAAAAAAGTCATTGAGGGCCAGATCAGGTGAGTAGGGAAGGTGTTCCAATACAGTTATTTGTTTTCTGGCTAAAAACTCCCTCGCAGCTGGTACTGTGTGAGCTGGTGCCTTGTCGTGATGCTCTTTCAGGACCATTTTTGCACACACCTTTCTCATGCCAAGATTTTCAGTTAAGATTTTCCTAACTGTTTCTCTATCGATGTTTACTTGGTCTGCTATGCTTCTCACAGTCAGCTGGCAATTTTTGATGTACAATTTGATGAATATTGGTAATGTTTTTGTCAGTTCTGCTTGTTCCTGGCTGTCCTGACCTTTCTTCATCAGTGACACTTTCTCTCCCCTCAGAAAACACTTGATCCATTTGTACACCTCTGTTTTCTTCATGGCAGTATCCCCACAAACCTGGACTCATGTGTTCCTGATTTAACTTCCATTCTTGCCAAGTTTAACAAGAAACTTAATGTTTGTTTGTTGCTCTTATTCAAACTCTGATATTCTCATGATGACAGCTCTGATAGCCATTCCAGAAAGAGTTCAAAATTGCTTTGATTGACTAGGCGCTGGAGTTGGTGCAGGGCTTCCCAAGGAGAGGACTTCAATAGTGACATTCAGCAATGAGGTGTAGAGCACTTCTTCTAGGATGAGTTTGAGAACTTAATCATCAGACTTTGTACATCTTATTACACTGGAGAAAGCTATCCCAGCCTGATGCTGACACTGGCGATGTGTGTGTGTGTGTGTGTGTGTGTTTCTGTGCCGTTTGGCTACCCTTGTGGGTTTCTGTGGTAACACCACAATTTAAGTACACAGCTTTTTCTGCACCACAAAGACCCCTCCCCGTTTGTGACAGCCCCTCTGACACCTGATGCTACTAACCTGTTACCTGTCTCTATAATGTTGCCATTTTGAGCATGTTCTGTAGGTGGAATGACAGTGTGTGCTCTTTTGAGGTTGGTTTTTCGCTCAGCCGGCTCCCGGAGGTCCATCCCTCTCTCTGGTGTTCTGATAGTTCCTTTCTCTCTGCTGGGTCGAATTCCACGGCACGAGGTAGCACCCTTGTTCCAAGTCACCTGCTGAGGTTGTTTCCTGTCTTCAGCTATTGCAGACTAAGCTGCTGTGAACATTCGTAAGGAGGTTTTTGTGTGGAGGTGAAGTCTTATTCTCTGAGGTCAATGCCCAGGGATGTGGCTGTTGTTTGACTGGTGAGAGTACGTTTCGGTTTTTAAGAGGCTTCCGCACCGTTTTCTGGGGTGGCTGTACCATTTTACATGTGCCCCAGTGGCAGATGAGAAACCGAGTTTCTCTGCACCGTCACCAGCATTTGTCCAGCACCACGTTTCTCAGTTCTAGTAAGTCTCTAAAGAGTAGCTACCTACTTCATCACGGTCGTCATTTGTGCCTCCCAGGTGACTCATGAGGCTGCCTCTCTGCATGAGTTTCTTTCCGTCTGCAGCCTCCTCGCTTAAACGTATGCTCATCCCTTCACCTGCGTTCTTTTTCAAATTTTAGAGTCGGGTACACGTGAGGGTCTGTGTATCGCACGGAGGAGGGGTCTGGCCTTCGACTGAGTGTTCCCCTAGGGCGAGCATGGGACCCCATGGGTGGTTTTGCACCCTTGCATCTTCCCTCTCTCCCTCTGCAGTGCTCCGTGTCTGTTTGGTGTGCACCCAACATTTAGCTGCCACTTATGTGTGAGAACATGCTGTCTTCAGCTTTCTGTTTCTGTGATAACTCACTTAGAATGACGACCTCTATCTGCATCCTTGTTGGTGCAGATGCCATGATTTCATTCTTCTTTGTGGCTACCTGGTATTCCGCGGTGTGTAGGCATGTTTCCTCCATCCAGCCCACCATCGGCATTGCCCAGGTCCTAGCTGGACTGTTGCTGCTGCCGTTTTAACTGCTGAGTTCTGAGAGTCCTTAGAGTCACATACAAGTCCTCTTCAGGTTTGCAGTTTGCAGTGACCTGTCCTAGCCTCCAGCTTGTCTTCTCATCCTGTCTTGGGCTTTCTCAGACCAAAGTCTCCAGTGTCGATGGATCTGGCTTCTTGACTGTTTTCTTGGGCGGGTCGTGTTTTTGGTGTCAGGCCTATTTGCCACTTCTTGGCCCCCGGGATTTTCTCCTGATTTCTTCAAAAAGTTTTCTGCTCTTACGTTTGGTATTTAAATCCATGACCTATTATGAGTTACTTTGTATAAGCTGTGAGTGAGGTTTGTGTCAAAGTTCACTTTTTTACCCGTGCACGTTCAATTGCTCCCACACTGTTTGTTGAGACTGGAGTGTAAGAAGCTGTTTTAATGCCAGCTTGTTTGTGAATGTACGTGTGAGGATGCATTTCTTTGAGGGAGGGACTCACAGTGAAAGCCCGCTTCGGGAAGGCTTTGGACCCCAGGATGGAGGTGGGAGTCCCTGTGCCTCTGTCCCTGGGGCCAGTCCTCCCCAAGACCAGGGTCTTACTTCAGAGCCTGGTTTGGTGGGCTCCCTGCTGTGCGCAGCGTTAGTGGGATGGCTATCTGCTGGTGGCTACCAACTCAAGGGACGCTGTCTGTGGCTGATGTCACAGCAAAAGCTGTCCCGCTGCTTGACCCACCAGCTCCTCCACCAGCTTCTTCAGTTCGTGCAAGGTCTGGAGCTTGCCTGTGTGAGGTGGCAGGACACAGAGTACATCTGAGGAAGGGGCCATGTGACTGTCCTTTGTAGCACTGGGGCCTTGTCCCGAGAGAGGGGAATGTTTTTTTAAAAAGCACACTGAACAAACAGATAGTTAAACAGTAATCAAATCCATAAAATGTTGTTAGCAAGGATCTTTTTCTAGCATGGCTTTGGTTTATATGGCAGCACGTTTTACTGCATTCTTAATAGGGAGTTTAACTTAGGCTCAGTCTTTCTCTCTTCCAGTCAAGCAAGAGCGATTTTCTATTCTGGTCTTGAAGCACTGACTTTGGTTGCTCATTTCACATTGAGGCCCGGGCCGGGAGGAAGGCTGTGGGTGCCGGGGCTCTCACTCTTTCATCCAGCCTGGCCCTCTGGGGAGCTCCCTGCAAGGGTGAGGTTCTGCTCTTGTGCTGGCCACAGGGGCACAACTTGCTGTGATCACTCCGTTCAGTTATTTTGTTCTGGGGACTGAATGGATGAACTTCAAGGCAGAGAACTGGTGGCAGAAGAAAGCGCCCCGTGTGACTGTTGAGTCAATGACCCCTGGGTCTAGCCTCTGGACTCCATCTGATCTCCACTGTAGGCTGCAGCAGGATGTGCGGAATGGGAGGACGTGCTGCACCGTCCCTACCCTGGAAGGTGGGCTGGAGCATGAGGCACCCAGACAGGATCCTTTAAGATAGCGGACCCCATCCTTTATGGCATCAAGGGCCAGTTTCATGGGAGACAATTTTTCCACAGACTGGGGCGGTGGAGAGATGGGCAGTCAAACCTCACTGCTCCTGTTCACCTGTGTTTGCAGCCACTCCCAGTGCTGGCCTCACGGCCTCAGCTCCGCCTCAGAGCATCAGGTGCTAGATTGTCATAGGAGCCGCAACCCAGATCCCTCGCATGCACCATTCACCACAGGGTTCTTGCTCCGATGAGAATCTCATGCTTGACTGAAGGTGGAGCTTAGGCCATCAGGCGAGTGGTGGGCAGTGGTTTCAAATGCAGATGAAACTTCCCTGGCTTACCCTTCGCTCACTTCCTGCTGTGCGACCCAGTTCTTAACAGACCGATACCAGTTTGTGGACTGGGGGATAGGGACCCTTCCTCTAAAGGACACTGATACTGGCTGCTTTTCAGCAAATCACTCGGCATGACTCTGTGGTCAGAGCACAGAGAAGAGTAAAGGGAGAGTGAGAAATCGCACCCTGTTCTCTCTTCCTCCCCACAGTCACTGCAGCTGTTGAAAAACCTGAGTGCCTGGTCTGGAGGAAAATTCAAGGACGCTGCCAGCCGGCAGGCTCTTTCCTTCTTGTTAGCCCCCCACAGTCTCAAATGCTAACAGTGTGCTAAGAACCCAGAGGGCTTTCAGTGAACGAGTCCTAATTTTGAAAACACTCAAGCAAGTGGTATAAGTGAATATTGCAAAACTTCAGAGAGTGTGGGCTGGGCAGGGATCAGGGACACTTACCTAGGGCTTTGAAGGGAGTGTGCAAGTTAAGTGGCCAGCCCTCCTTTTCCTTGGTGCCCTTGTAAGTGTCCAGACCCTCTGCACAGTATTGGCTCTGCATCGACGATGTGTGAGCTGGTACTCAAGGCTGAAACTTCAGATGGCCTGATTGCATAAAACGAGCATCAGGAAGACCTGAGTATCTGCACCCCAGGCTCCATTCCCTGGGAAAATAAGGAGAAAAAGGTGAATCCCAGGGGGTGGTGCTGGAGAAAGTCCCTTGGAAAGGGGCCTTGCAGGTGTCAGGTGGGGGCTGGGCAAGAGAGCAACACCATGGCATTTCAAACTCCAAATCCAGAGCAGAGGGAGAGTGTTAAACTGTGTTTCCGTGCTGGACTGTAAATGGTGCTGATCCGTGCAAAGCAGCCTTGGCATTTCCTGAAAACGCCATGGAAGCCCCCTTAGGGGTGGGGGCAGAGGGCGTGCGACATTCCACAGCAGGTGAGGCTGACCCTGCTGTTTGGAGCAGCCAAAATGAAAAAACAGAGACTGGCAAAATGAATTTTAAAAAATGCAACCCACCTGTGTGCTGTTTATGAGAAATCCACTTCACATTCCGTGGCCCAGATAGGTAGAGAGTAAGAGGAGAGAGAAATATACACTCTGAGAACATTATTGAAAGAAAGACACAAACGACAATGCTGATGTCTCATGATGTAAACTTCAGAGCAAAGAACAGAACCGGAGACAAAGAAGGACATTAAGGATGAGAGGATCCATCCACCAGAAAGACCCAGCAGCTCCACATGGGCATACAAAACTTCAGCAGAACCTGAAAGACACGCAGCAAAAGCGGAGGGAGCTGAAAGGTGACCCGGGCAAATCCACGCTCCTGCGTGGGGCCTTCAACACCCTCCTCTCATCAACTAGTGGGACTTCTCGAGGGAGCCTTGGCCAGGAGGTAGAGAAGATGGGCAGCCGCCAGCCAGCAGAGTTTGCCTGGCCATGCAGAACACTTCCCCCGGCAGGAGCAGAACGCACATCAGAAAAACGTGGCCCAGGAACATTTACCAAGATTGACCACACCCTCGGCTGGAAAAAAATAAAAAAAGGATTAAATCATGTAGAGTATGTTATTTGAGTGTAATAGAATCAAGCTAAACACCAACACAACAGAGAAAAAGACACTCCTGCAAACACGTGGAAATTAAGTAACATCTGAATAACCCATGGATTAAAAAGCAAGTCTCAAAGGAAACAAAAAATCATGGAACTGACAGAGGAATACAAATGAAAATTTGATACATGAACATATATGAGATTCAGCTAATGTGGCGTGAAGAGGAAAATTTATAACATTAAGTGCTTCCATTACAAAAGAGAAAAGTCTCCTATCATAAATCTAAGATCCTACCTCAGGAACCGAAAAGAAAAGTAAACCAAAAACAAGCAGAAGGAAGGAAATAGTAAAGATCAGAAGTCCATAAAATTAAAAATAGGAAGACCATAGAAAAAAAACTAATAAAACTAAAAGCTGGGTTTTTTATATTAAAAATCAATAAAATTGATAAACCTCCAGCAAGAGGTTTCACCAATATCAGGAATAAAATGGGAATAATGCTGTAGATCCTACAACCATTGAAAGGGTTACAAGGATGATAACAAAATCCCATGAGCAAGGTTACGCTTATACATTTAAATGTTTAGAAGAAATGGACTAATTCCTTAAAAACCTAAACTCAACCAACATGAAACAGCTCATCTAAATAGTCCTATAATGATTAAATGAATTACATTCATAATTGTAAACCTGAAAAAAAAATCTCCAGGCCCAGGTGCTTTCCCTGGATAATTCTCCAAAATATTTAAAGATTAGCACCAAGTTTACACAATCTTTTCCAGAAAACCAAGGAGGAAAGAACACTTTCCAACCCTTTTTATTAGGTCAGTATTACTCTAATACCGAAACTAGAGAAAGATAATTTTAGACAGCTATAAAACAATATCTCTCATGAATTTACCTCAATAAAATATTAGCAAACTGAATCCAACAATATATAAAAGAAATTATACACTATGACACTATGACCAAGTTGGACTTAATCCAGGGATGCAAGACTGGTTCAATATTTGGAAGTAAATGTTGACGCCACATCAACAAGGCAAAGTAGAAAAATCATATGATCATATGACTGATACAGAAAAGGCATTTGACAAAGTCCAACGTCCACTGGTTATAGAATTATCTCCCAGCAAGATTACAATAGGGAGGAACTACCTAAATTGGATAAAGAGTATCTACTAGCAACTTACAGGCAATGTAGTATAATACTCTATGGCAATAGATGAGCCGCCTTCTCCCTAAGACTGAGTGTGAAGCAAGGATGGCTGCTCTCACTACTCTTACTCAGTATGGTACTGGAAATTTTAGACACTGAAATAAGGCAACAAACAAATAAACAACAACAAAAAAAGATATGCTAGTTTTAAAGGAAGAAACAAAATCTCTCTGCTTTCAGGCGACATAATTATCTATGTAGACAATTCAAAGAAATCTGCAAAGAAAAAAAGAAAGACCTCAGATTAATGTGAATTAAGCAACATTGTGTGATACAGAATCAACTTGCAAAAGTCAATTTCATTTTATGTAAAAATAATGAAGATGCAGAAACTGTAATTCAAAAAACATTTATAATAGGAGAAATAACAGAGGGGCTATCATTTAGACCTAGAAAGTCAGAAGATAAAAAGAAAATATTATGAGCAACTTTCTGTGAGTAAATTCAACAACTGAGATGAAAAGGAAAAATTCCTTAAAACATACAAACTAATAAAGCTTATTCAAGAAGTAATAGATAACTTCAATAACCCTATGACTTTAAAGAAATGAAATTTGTAGTTAAAAGCTTTTTCTCACAAACAAAACTTTAAACCAAAGTGGCTTTGCTTCTGAATTCTACTAAGCATTTAAGAAATAATGTCAATCCCATATAAACACTTCCAAAAAACTGAAGAGTGAGGAACTCTTTCCGACTCATTCTATGAGGCGACTATTACCCTGAAATCAAAGTTAAAGACATTACAAGATAATTACAGACCAATATTCATCATGAGCATAGAGGTAACAATTCTCAGCAAAATTTTAGCAACTTGAATCCTATATGACAAAGAAAAAGGATAATACCTCATGGAATGCAAAGTTGGTTAACATAAAAAATATAATCAAGCATATAAACAAAATAAAAAAGAAAAAACATATGATTATTCAGTAGATGCACAAAAAGCATTTGACAGAACCCCAAGTATATTTTTAAAATGGGCAAGCTTCATTAACCTGGCAAAAGGTGTTTACAAAATGATATGCAGCTTACTTTATGGTTAACAGTGAAAGACAGGATCCTTTCTCCCTAGGATCAGTATCAAGGCAAGGATGCTTGTTCTCCACATTTTTATACATCGTTTTATTGGAGATGATACCAGCATTCTCAGGTAAAGAAAGAATGAAAGAAAGAGAGAAAGAAAGGAGGAAAGGAAGGAAAGAAGGGAGGGAAGAAAAATTAAAATCATGCAAATTGGAAAGCAAGAAATAGAACTATTTCTATTATGTCTGTATGGAAAATTCCGAAGAATACACATAAAATTGTCAACACCAGTGAGTTCAGGATAGTCACCATATAAAAAGTGAGTTGTATATCTGCATAGTAATAGACTGCTATCGGAAGTTAAAACATAAAATATCATGTATCGTTGTATCAAAAATCATAAAATACTTAGGTAAAGAAATCTAGCAAAATATGTGTCACATCTGTATGCTGAAGTCGCAAATCACTGATGATAAGAGGAATCTTAAAAAGTCCTAAATAAATGGAGCGATAGACCAAGTTCATAAATTGGGCTAGTAAACTGTCAGTTTCTCACAATCTAATCTATAGTTTTCTTGCTATTCTATTCAAAATCTTAGCAGAATTTTTTTAATTGACTAGCTGATTCTAAAATTTATAAATGAAACTAAAACAATTTTGAAAAAGGACAAGGTCAGATAACTTAGACTATTTGATTTCAAGACTTCATTTATAGCTACAGTAATCGACGCAGAGTGATATTGGCAAAAAGTAAAAAACAAAGCAAAAACAAAATAAACAACAATAGCAACAAAAAAAACAGTGAGTCTTGAACTAGACCTGCATGTATATGCTCAGTTGTTGTTGTTGTTGTTGTTGCTTTACAAAGGCATAAAAGCTATTTAATGAAAGTGTATGCTGAAACAATTGAATCTCCACGTGCCATAAAAATAAACTTAGGTCTTTACTTTACACCATATACAAAAGTTAATGCAATAGTTAACTATAGACCTAAATGTAAAATTAAAATTATAAAATTTTAGAAGAAAGCATGGAAGAAAAATTGTGTTACCTTGAATGAGGCAAACATTTCTTAGATAAAAGACCAAAAGCATGATCTATAAAAGAAAAAAAATGGATCAACGGTACTTCATCAAATAAAGAACTTCTGGTCTTCAAAAATCAGTGTCAAGGAAATGAAAAGACAGAAAAAATGTCACAGAAACACAGTAAAAGATGCTTGACATCATTGGTCATAAGGGAAATGAGAAGTGAAACCCCAATGAGATGCCACCATGCACCTGCTGGGATGGTTCAAGTTGAGAGACAAAAACCAACAGCACCAAATGCTGGTGAGAACGTGGAGCCACTAGAACTTCATGTATCATTTGTGGAAATGCAAAATGGGACAGTTTCTTCAAAAACAGCTCTGTGGTTTCTCATACAACTAAACATAAAAGTCCCACAAAACCCCTCTGCTAGATATTTGCCTATTGAAATGATAGCTTATGTTCACATAAAAACCTGTAAGCAGATGTTTTAATGACTTTGCTCATAATCTTTTACAACTGAAAAATCCAAACGCCCTTCGCCTGGTGAATAGGTGATAGACACACTGTGGTACAACTATACCATACTCAGCAAAGAAAGGGAAAAACTACTGATATATGCACCAGTGTAGATGCAACTCAGATAGATTATCTTAGTTAAAAGAAGCCAGACTCAAAGTCTCCATACAGTTTGGTACCACGTATGTACCTCTCTAGGAAAGGCAAAGTCATAGAGATGGAAAACAGACCAGTGTTGATGGCAGCTGAGGGTGCTGGGGTGGGGGAGCTGGAGAAGGGGCATGACTACAGAGGAATGTGGAGAATTGTTTGGCTGATGGCACTTCTATGTACCTTGAACTTAGTAACTGTATATTTGCTAAAATTTACTGTAGTTTACAATCATATGGGTGAATAATACTGTGTGCATATTATATCTTCATAGAAAAAAGAAAAAAGTCAAAGACAACATTGACAACAATGTCAGATAGAGCTAAATCTCAGCCAACTATGCTGGCCCTCTACACAGAGAACTGCAAAACCCTATTGAGAAAAATTAATATAGAGCTAAATAAATGGAGAAACACACCATATTCATTGATTAGAAAGCTAACAGTAAAAATATTTTCCTCCCAAAATTGAATATAGATATAATAATAACCAAAATTCCAGCATGATAACTTGTGAAAATTGACAATGATATCTGACATCTACATAAAAATGCAAAGACATAAACAGGGAATGCACTCTTGGAAAAAATAGTATCAGATGGAAGAACTTTCACTACTTAATATAAAGTTAAAGCCTGAGCAACATAGCAAGACCTTGTCTCTACAAAAATAGAAAAGAAAATAAAAGTTGTGGGGCATGGTGGTGCATGCCTGTAAACCCAGCTACTCAGGAGGCTGAGGCAGGAGGATCTCCTGAGCAAAAGAGGTCAAGGCCATGGTGAGCCATGATTGTGCCACTGCACTCCAGCCTAGGGAGCAGAGTGAGACCCTGACTCAAACAAACAAACAAACAAACAAAGTTACTATAATTAAGAGAGTTCCAATAATTGAGGAAGAGACAAATGCATCAACTGATCAAAACAGGAAGCCCAGAGACAGAATATTTGTGTGGATACCTGATTAAAGACAAGGTGGCACTGTAGAACAGAGAGAAAAGGAGAACCTTTAAGAAATGTTCCTGGGTCAGTAGGGTATCCACACAGGAAACCGACTGAAGTCTACCAGACACAATGCAGCAAAACTCAACTCCATGTGCAAACTCAGTGGACGTAAATATGAAAATACGGACAAGGAAGCTTCTAGAAGACAATGCAGGAGAATGCGTTTATTATCTTGTGCTGGGCAAAGCATTCTTAATAGGTCCAACCATAAAAGAAAATAATGCTGAGTTGGAGTACATGACATTTTAGAGAGGAGGGACCCAAAAAACTTGGAATTATCTTGTAGAGAGCGGGCCCCTTGTACTACAGGCTCCTGCGCTAGGTAAGTGTTCTGGGAACCCATCAGCATCTGTGGACCAGCGAGCATTACTGAGAGGCTGCGTTCAGCTTCAGTGAATTTTTTTTTGAGATTCTTTCTACGTGTTTGTCCTTTTCATGTTGGGTGATTTACAAGCACATCTGCCCACACTGAGCGTTCCGCAACTTTTTTTTTTTAAACCAAAAATGGCATGACCCCTGTGCCCCACCCTCCCTATTTACCCAATCTTGCCCTGACCAACTTTCTTTTTTGTTTCGCTGGATGAAGAAAGTACCCAAAGGGAAATTTTTTGTTGATGTGGAAGAGGGGAGACAAAAAACCAGCAGAAGCACTAAAAGGCATCAAAATGGATAAGTTCAAAACTGTTTTGAACAATGGATAAAGTGTCTCTATAAGCATATTGCATCAAATGAACAGTACTTTGAAGGTGACTGAAGTTGAAACATGTAAGAAGAAATACACAATTTTTTAATAAATAAATTTATTTTTGGGGGGTCCCCCATTGTATCTGTTAATCAAAGACACCACTAAGGGAGTTGAAAGGCCAACCACAGATCTGGAGAATATGTTTGCATCATTTTTGACTGATAGGAGCTTGTATTCAGAAAATACAGATTTTTCTCCAAGTCAAGAAAATGACGTAAGCCAACTGATAAATGGGTGGAAGACTTGAACAGACACTTCACAAAATAGACTAAATAACTTATACATCTATTTTAAATGGTCCATCCCATTAGACATAGGGAAATAAAAATGTAAGACTGTAGAAAGACGCCATTACAAAGTAGAATTGTAAATCACCCAACATGGAAAGGACAAACACGTGGAAATTCAGCAAGTGCTGAAAAGGTGTGTAACAAAGAGAATCTCTCGCATACTACTGGGTGAGAGTATACAGTAAGTACAGTGAGTTTACATAACTGTCTACAGTCAGTGTTTACTACAGCTGAAACTAAAGTTAGCTGTGACCCAGCCACTTACCCTAGACATCAGTCCAACAGAGCTACATGCGCCGAAAGACACACGTAAAAATCTTCACGACAGTGTTTGTCTTAATAGACCCAAACTAGAAACACATTCAGTCATCTGTCGATGCCAACATTGGTCAACAAAGTGTGGTGATTCATACACTAGAAATGAATGACTTATAGACATATGCAATGATTTGGATGCATCTCACAAACATAATTCTGAATGAAAGAAACCAGATGCAAAAGAATACCTGCTATAGGATTCTATTTACATAAAATTCTTTCATTAGACAAGTTAATCTATGGTGTTAAATGTCAGGGTAATTTTGGGGAAGAGACAGGTGTAGCAATCAGAAGGGGACATGAGAAAATATTCTTGGGGTAGGTTGATAATCTTTAACTTCTTGAGCTTGGTGGTGGCTACAAGGGTGTGATCACTGGGATGATTTCTCTGAGAATGTCTTGTCCTCAACAGATATTTTAAAGAGGGCAATAAGCCACAGGCTATAAGAAAATATATGCTGTATCTATAACCAGTGAAAGATTAGAATCCCAAGATTATAAAAAACTGGAAATGAATAACAAAAAGAAAAATGGCAAAAAGTGAATAGGCATTTTCCCAAAAAAAGGGGGAAGGGATGGCTGATCCACAAATATATAAAAAAATGTCATGTTGTGTTGTCATCCATGAAATGCACATACTTAAAACCATAATGCAATAGCACTGTATAAGAGTTAGATTGATAGCAATTTAAAAATCAGGAAACACCAAGTGTAGGGAGGCCATCGAACATGGAAAACTCTCAACACAACTGAAGGTATAATGAATTGGTGTGACTATTTGGAAAACCATTTGGTATTACCTAACAGAGTTGAACACATACATGCTCACCTTATAACCCAGTGATGTCACCCAAAACACCATAACCTGGAAAAACTCTTACAACAGCAGGCATGTTCCCAGCAGCACAGTGATATCAAAAGCCTGCTACAACCTAAATGCCCAGCAATGTTAGAAGAAATGAATAAGTTGTGGTTTATTCCACTTCCTTGAGGTTGGAATAACTACATAAGTTATTTGGAAGTCTGCACGAGAGGTTTGTTTGTTCTTTGCCGTGGCCTGTGTGGCTGCCTTGAGGGGTCCCGAGAAAGAGCAGCGAGAGATGAAGAAAGACACAGACACAAAGACATAGAGAAAAGCTGGGGCCAGGTGGGACACTTTCCTCTGATGGAGAAGTGACCCCAAATCAGCTCAGCATGTTTATTTTATAATTAAGCACAAAGAAAGTTGGAAGGGATTCAAGGTCTGTGTGGGAGCCACAGCGGAATTATGTTGCCACCTAGAAGGCGAGCTGTTTCACAGTTATCTTGTTGTGGCTAAGGCTTTATTTATGCTATGTGCCCCTGAATGTGTGGGCATCTGAGACACTGTTTTGTATAGCAGGCTGCATCCCTCACAGCCTGCCTTTGGCTAGGATGCAGAGCTTCCAAGCGAGACCTTGCCTATGAGCTTGGGGCCATTGAGCGAGACCTTGCCTTCGCTTAGGCCTTTACTCAAGGCCAGCTACAGTGACAGTGCTCGTCTGCTCCCCACATCGCATCCGCTCCCAACAGTCCTTCCCTATTTATTTGCTTATTTATTCATTCATTTATCTATATCTGCATGGGCTCATGGATATTTACCTAATGCTTTGAGTTATAATGCAGCATTTTATTTATTCTTATGGCTCAATCTTTTCCAGCTTTAGCCAGCCAGTGGGAGTTATTTTAGTCTTATTCTCTTTGGTATAACCCTGCCACTGTGGAGTATTTGCTCATTTGTTTTGAGTACTCTTAGTTTCTGACTTTAAGAAAGTCATGATCATCATGTATATTCTCTGTGTCATTACAAGAATCATTTACTTTTCCCAAGGAGATTTGGTACCTTTTGTTAGAGAATGGCATTAGAAGTCAAGATCTGGGCACTAGCATGCTCACTGTCACCGGGGCATCTCATTGCTTTTGCTCACTCGGCTGGCAGAGCAAAGACATATTTGTGTGTATTCTAATCTCTGTGTGTATGTATTTATAAATATTTCAGTGTGTAACCGTCTGTGTTTATACACAGACGTGAAGTGAAGCCAGAGTTCCAGCTCAAATACCATGCCACACAGAACATTCCAGCCTCCTGTCTTGCCTGGCTGGAACTTCTCAATCCAGTAGTGAAAAATCGGGCTCCTTCCATCCTCCATCCAGTGACACATGGGTCAGTTCAGCTCCAGCACTCATGGCTGGCAGAATCGATTGTCAACCCATGTATGTTCCCATGGGGAACAACCTTGTCAGTTAGATGTCGTAAGCTCTGTGGACAGCTTCTTCTGTCACACAGATCCCACCTATATCCAAATGTGCTGAAGTCAGCACATTCTCTCCTTTCAATGAGGTTGTTTCTTGTATTTGTGAGTCATTTAGATTTTTGGTCCTATTCTGCATTCCACTGTGGTATTATTCCAACTTTCTAAATGATTTCTTAGAAATTTGCATACATTAAGGTCTACATATAGAACTTTGTATTATAAAGTTCTATAGGTTTTGGTGAATGCATAATGTCATGAGTGCACCATCACAGGATCACGCAGAATAATGTCACCACCTTTAACAAAATCCCCTGTGATCACATATTCAACTCTCTACCCTCCCCTGAACCCTGGCCAGTCATATTGATCTTTGTATCATCTTCATAGTGTTGCCTTTTCCAGAGTACCATGTGTTATCGTTAGAATCATGTGGCAGCTAGCTTCTTTAGACCAGCTTCTTCCATTTAGCAATATGCATTTAAGGTTCATCTACATTTTTTTGTGACTAAATAGCTCATTTATTTTTATCACGGAATGATATTTCACTTTATGGATGTGCCACAGCGTGTTTATTCTTTTACCTAGTGAAGGGCATCTTAGTTGTGTACAGTTTTTGGCAATTATAAATATTCACATGTAGGTTTCATACAAACATAACTTTAAAAATTGGTTGGGTGGGTACCTAGGTGCATGACAGCTGCATTGGATTGTAAGACTAGGCAACTGTGCTCAATTTCATAGGACGCTGTCAGATGATCTTGCTGCCTGTCCCTCTGGCAGTAAACGAGTGCTGTTGCTCGGCATCTGCAACTGCATTTGGGATTGTTAGGCTCTACATTTCAGCGATTCAAATAAGTGCACAGTGTCATTTCAATGTGCAATTCCTTAATGAGACACGACGTGCATATGAATATCTTTTTTGATGATTATTTGCCATCTCAGTATTTTCTTTGGTAAGTTGTCTGTTCAGATCCTTTGCCCATTTGTAATTGGGTTGTTTGCCTACTTTTTGTTGACTTTTAAGAATTCTTTGTACATCTGGACAGCAGGCCTCTATCAGATATGTGTGTTGTACTCATCTCCCAATCTGTGACTTGAATTTTTAGTCTCTTAGCAATGATTTCCACAGAGAGGGAGATTTTAATTTTAGTAGATTGCAACATTAATTTTTTTCTCTCATGGGTTGTGATTTTGGTGTTGTGTCTAAGGGTTCATTACTAAACCCAAGTTCACATGGATTTTTCTTCTATGTTTTCTTCTAGAAGTTTTACAGTCTTGCTTTCTACATTTGTATCTATGATCTGTTTTGAGTTAATTTTTGTGACGGGTGTAAAGTCTGGGTCTGGGCTCATCTTGGACCATGTGAATGTTCTAGCACCATTTCTTGAAACACCTGCCCTTTCTCCACTGAATTGCTTTTGCTTCCTTGTCAATGATTATCATGTACACATGGACCTATGTCAGGTCTTCCTGTTCTGTTCAGATGATCTGAGTGTCTGCTCTTCCACCAGTACCATGGTGGCTTGGTTATTATCACTCTACAGTGAATCTCAAAATGGAAGGGTGTGGGCCCTCCACCTTGCTCTTCTGTGTTTTTGGCAACTCTAGGTCTTTTGTCCTCTCTATAATTTTGTAATCAGTTTATGGACATCCACAAAAATAATTTTGTGAGATTCTGATTGGGGTTGCACTAAATTTATAAATCAGATTGGGAAGAACTGACATCTTAATAATATTGAGCCTTCCATTCTTTGAACACAGACTCTACCATTTATGTAGATCTGTTATTTATATCAAGAGTATTATATTTTTATGCATAGACCCTATGCACATTTTTGTTATATTTATACTTAACTATTTCATTTTTGGTGCTATTCTAAATTTCAAATTCTAATTATTTATATTGCCAGTGTATAGGAAAGAAATGGATTTTTATATGTTACCTTTATATTCTACAATTTGTTATACTTGCTGATTAGTTTCAGGAGTGTTTTCGCCAATTATTTGGGATGATCTACATAGACAAGCATGATATCTGCAATGAAAGACAGTTTTATTTCTTCCTTTCCAATAAGCATATCTTTTATTTCCTTTTTTGGTCTTTTGTTGAGTAGTAGTGTTGAGAGAAGACATCCTTACTTTGTTTCCAGTCTTAGAGGGGAAAGGATTTAGTTTCTTGCCGTTAAGTATGATGCTAGCTGTAGGTATTTCATAGATCTTGTTATTAAATTGGGAAAATTTTCTTTTATTTCTAATTTGCTGAGAGTTTTTTAAAAAATCACAAACAGATGTTGGATTTTACTGAATGTGTTTTTCTGTATCAATTGATACAATCATATGATTTTTCTTCTTTAGTCTTTTGATGTGGTGAATAACATCGATTTTTTTCCCCAATATTAAACCAGGGTTGCATAAATCCTGCCTGGTGATGGTGCAAAATTCTTCGTACACATTGTTGGATGTGATATGCCAGTATGTTGCTGACTTTTGTACCTGTTTTATAAAACATATTTCTCTGGAGTTTTTAATTATTGTAATGTGTTTATCTGATATTGGTGTTAGGGTAATGCTTGCCAAATAGAATGAGGAAGTATTTATGACCTCTGTTTCTTTCTTCTGAAAGAGATTGTGGAGAATCAGTTATTTTTCCTTAAACTTTGATAGAACTCATCAGCAAACCCACCTGGGTTTGGTGTTCCCTATTTTGATTCATTTTGTTTAATAAATATTGCCCAGGTTGGAGTGCAGTGGTATGATCCTAGCTCACTGTAACCTCAAACTCCAGGTGATCCATCCACCTCATCTCCTGAGTAACTAGGACTACAAGTGTGTGCCTCCATCTCAGCTGACTTTATTTTTTGTAGAGATGAGGTTTGCTAGGTTGCTCAGGTTGGTCTCAAACTCCTGTCCTCAAGAGATGCTCCGGCCTCAGTCTCACAAAGCACTGGGATTATAGGTGTGGGTAGTTTTTGCTTTTAAGAAATGGGTTCATTTAATCGAAGTTGTCCTATTTGTGGGCACAGAGTTGTTCATAATGTTCCTTTATTACCTTTTTAATGCACATGGGATCAGTGGTGATGATCCCGCCTTCGTTTCTGCTATTGGTAATTCATGTCTTTTCTCTTTTTCCCTAGGTTGGCTGGAATAGAGGTTTATCAATTTTATTGCTCTTTTAAAACAACCAGCTGTTGGTTTCATTGATTTTTCTTTATTTTTTCTATGTTTAATTTCTTTATTTGGGCCCTAATTGTTATAATATATTTGTTCCTCTTGTTTTAGATTGTAATTGTTCTTTTTTCTTTAGTTTCCTAAGATGGAAGCTTAGGTTTTGGCTTTAGAGCCTCATTCTCCTAGCACACACACTTAATGGTATGAAATTCTTCAAAGAACCACTCTCACCGCATCCCACAGCATGTGATGTGTTCTGCATCTGTTTTTCTCTTCTTCAAAATATTTTTAGAATTTCCTTTGAGACTTTCTCTTCGATGCATGTGTTATTTAGGCATGTGTCATTTAACTTCCAAATATTAAGGATTTTCCTGCTATCTTTCTGTTATCAATTTCTAGTTTAATTACACTGTGGTCTGAGCACATACCTTGTGTGATTTTTACTGTTTCAAATTAGTAAAGTGTGTCTTATGGCACAGAATATTGTCTATTGTGATAAATGTTATGTTTCAGAACACAAGTGGTAGATGTAATCCCTAATATGTCAATGATTGCATTAAATATAAATGCTCTAAATGCACCAATTAAAAGACAAAGATTGGCAGAAGAGACACACACACACACACACACACACAAAACCCAACTATATCCTGTTTATAAGACACTCACTTTAAATTCAATGAAAAAGTAGGTTGAAAGTAAAATAATTGTAAGATATATTCCATGTGAGCATTAATTTTAAAAAGCAAGAGTTGCTATATGAATATCCAACACTGTAGACTGCAGCACAAAAAACATGACAAAGATGACGTGGATCTGAAAACATGATGTGGAGATGAAAAGATCAGTCTACCAGAAGGCCATCATAAAACTAAATGTGCACACAAAAACCACAGAGCTTAACATACACAAAAGAAAACCGATAGGAGTGAAAGGAAAAATAAAGAAACCTGCAACTGTGGTTGGGGACTTCAACCCTTCCCTCGCAGAAATGGATGGAACCATTAGACAGGAAATCATCGAGATATAGAAGATTTGATCAACACAAACAATAGAACCTAGCTGGTGTATGTACAGCATGCCACACACAACCGCACAGTAAACATTTTGTTCAAGCACCCACGGAATGTTCACCAAGGCTGACTGGGTCCTGGGTCATTAACAAATAGCAACAGATTTTTAATAACTGAAATTACAGAGTGGGTTCTCCAACCACAAAGAAATCAATGAAAGACAGACAACACAAAAACCTCAAAACACTTGCAATGAAGTAACCACTTCCAAATAATTTACAGATCAAAGAATACGTCTCAAAGGAAAGTTGTTAAAATATAGCACTGGGCCAGCTGTGGTGGCTCACGCCTGTAATCCCATCTCTTTAGGAGGCCATGGTGGGAAGATGTTTGAGCACAGGAGTTTGAGACCACCCTAGGCAACATAGCAAGACCTCATCTCTACAAAAAATTAAAAAATTAACTGGATGTGGTAGCACATGTTTGTAGTCCCAGTTCGAGACTGTAGTGAGCCATGATTGCATCACTACACTAGAGCCTGGGCAATAGAGTGAGGCCCCCAACTAAAAAATAAATAAACAAATAAACGAATAACAAAATAAAACACAGAACTGAATGATGAATGAAAATACAGCACATAAGACTATATAAAATATAGCTTAAAAAATACTGAGAGAAAATTTATAGCAATTAATACTGATGTTAGAAATGAAGAAAGTTCTCAGAACAATAATCTAACTTTCTACCTCAAAAATGAAGAAAAGGAAACGTGAAACAAACCCCAAACAAACAGAAGAAACAAGACAATTACTTTGAAATTCAAAATAGGAAAACAATAAAGACAATCAATGGAACAAAGCTGGCTTCTTGGAAAATCAATAAAATTGATAAATCTCTAGCAAGAATAACAAAAATAAAACGAAAGAAGACACACAGCATCAACGTCAGGAATGAAATACAATATGTCACTACAGACTCTGCAATCATTAAAAGGGCAATAAAGGAATCCTCAGAACAACTCTGTGCTTATAGACTTCGAGGAAAGGAAAATCTATTCCTCAAAAATTCCGATGACTGAAGCTCAGCTGAGATGGCAGATAATCTGAGCAGTCCTTTATCCACTGTAGTAGTCAACATTGTCATCAAATGCCTCCAAAAAGTAAAATACCCTTTTAAGGGTGGCTTTTCTGGGGCAAAGGGTTTTAGGTTTTTCCCCATAAGTTTAGGAAGCTCGGCTTTCAGTTTGCCGAGTTCTGCAGGGATGGGTGAGTTTCACTCACAAACCCCATGATGAATGGCTAAAGAGAGCTGTGATTCACATTTCCAGTTACAGGAATATAACCTTCCCTCTGCACTTGGTCCTTTATGTAAGTAGAATGTGCTAATTTTAATGTCATTTTTAAAACAATGATAATTTAGCCCGTTTTTTTCAGCACCCACTGCCTCGGTTGTGCACAGAAGCCCTCGGTGGTGCCTTCTCTCACCCCCTCAGGCAGACTTTGCTCTCCCTTACCAGGTCCCCAGAGGACTGAATACACAGCGTGAGAGTCCTTTGTTTTTAGAACATCCTGACAGACATCTGCCTCTGCAGCCCACCTCCTGGCCCATGGTCTGGTACACAGTAGGCAAGCAACAATTTTTGTTGACTGAAAAATCTAAATCCAGAGAATTGCTTAGGCGTAAGCCCCCAAGAACAGAAAGCAGAATCTTCTCATGATTTTCACCAAATTGGCTTCAGATGAACAACAGAGATCAAAGGAACACCATTCTTCTTCAAAGCCACTTGGAGTGGAATGTTCTAAGTCTCCACAGCAAAAGATAGTTTTTGTTTTGGGAGATCCATGAGCGATTTTGTGAGTGGTTTTGTCATCATGGGGTTCAGATGCTTGGTTTCATGATAATTACATCTGTTAAGCTTACAAAACTTTGCTGCTCACTTCTGCATAGAAATTTCTATCTTAATATTGCTAAAATAGTCTGTTTTATGGGTAGAAAATTGAGAAAATGGTGAGTTCAGCCAGGGCTGAAATGGAACTGTGATATTGAAATATCAATCGTACCGTATTTATTCATTTCTAAATGGTTTGGAGGATTATTTGTAACATGCACACAATTAATGATTGGTTGTTGTAGTGGCATGCATTTACTTGACAATCAGAGCTCAGTTTAATTTAAGAAGCTAAATTTACTATAATATCCACATGCTGGTGGCGATCAGGTCTCTTCTAGGGATTGAATTATTTAATAACTGACTGTTGACCTTTTTCAACTGTAAGGCTCCAAAGATGTGTGATGGCTCCAAACAGCAAGTTTGGGTTCCCCATGTTTGATGTTTCACTGGCTCACAAGTGAGTCAAGAGTGTTGGGGAGGGTCCTGTCACACATTGATGGAGCTGTGTGCAATTAGAAAAATCCTCTTTAGCTACCGTGACTCCTCCATTGTGCTCCCCATATGGAAAGAAGTGTCCTTCCTTTTTCGTCCCACTGCTCGAGGTAATGACCCCAGTTCTATACTTTGTGCGCACACAAAGATGCACATAGAAAACAGAGAGAAAAGAATGTGACCCTTTCAGAAACGTTTCCTCCTGAAGTAGTATTTTGTTTGTCACTTAAAAAAAAGAGAGAGAGATGTTAGCTTATTGCTAAGCCTTGAGTGTGTTCAAATGGGAGGAATGACTTGGAAGGTCTTTGGCCAAACCTCACGTGTGTTCAACTTCAACCTCGGGAGAGCCAAGGCAAGCAAGCATGCACTGTATTTGCTGCAACAGAAACTCTTCCTGGATGAGCATTCCTGGCAAGGGGCCCTTCATGCTTTAAAAGGCTGTGACTTTGGATGGCGATCAACTTATCACTCTGAAGCCAAAGAAGGCCTGAGGACAAGGAATGAGCCAGTGGGGAGGCTAAAGGAAGGGAGAGCTCCATGGGAAGAAGTCCTGGGTGTCTGTGGTCTGCATCCATCCCACCGCAGAGCTGGGCAGGGCAAGCGGACGGCCCACTCTAGTGCCAGACAGCTCCTGGGGTGTGGAGTGGGTGTGAGGGCCTGTGCTGGACTCAGGTGCCAGGTATGAGAGTGGACGTGGAGGAAGGGGACATAGGGGAAACACCAGACTCTGCTCGAGTTGGAGGAGGCCACCTCCTGGGGGGGAATGAGGAGGGATTTGCAGAAGAGGTGGCATTCACACTTGACCACAGACTTTGGACTGGGTGGTGGCACAGCCTCCCCATGGGAGTGTCACTAAAGTCCCTAGTATGTCCAGGAATGTGGTAGGAAATAGTTCCCTAGATACACATATATATCCACGAATGTGAGGGGAAGTCATTCAACCTCACAAATAAGGAAACCTTACCCACACTGAAAGTGCCCACGACTGGAGGGATTTTTTTGAGCTGGGTCTCACTGTATTGCCCAGGCTGGAATGCAGTGACACAATCATGGCTACCACAGTGTCAATCTCCTAGGCTCAGGCGATCCTTCAGCCTCAGCTTCCCAAATAGCTGGAGCTACAGGTGTATGCTACCACACCTAGCTAATTTTTTTATTTTTTTATAAAGATGAGGTCTCGCCAAGTTGCCCAGGCAGGTCTCCAGCTCCTGGGCTCAGGCACTTCTCTTACCTCCACCTCTCAAAGTTCTGGGATTATAGGTGTGAGGTACCTTTGTTTGAGGAGGAAGAGGTTTTCAGGGCGTCAGCCTGATGTTGTCTCCCTTGGCCTGGCTAAGAGTAAATCTCTTCCCTTTTTCTCAACCTGGCCTCCTGAATTCATTGGGTTGCAAGAGTGGAGACTGCTGTTGTGGATTACGGAAGGACTCCATGGGCCAAGGTGTTGGGTCTTCAGGCGCAGATGGTGTCACTCGATGCATATTTTGTAGCAAAATATTAATAACAAATATATCACCTCATCTGTGCTGAATGTGTACCAACTCATAGTCAAGTGGAGGTACTAGAGATGAAGGGAGGAGCTTAATTCTACCCAGGATGTGCAGGGAAGGACTCTGAGGGAGATATGTCTAAGCCCAAGTCTGAAGGATTAGAAGGAACAAGCCAAGGGTATGGCGCAGGGGATGGGGAATGTCACCCACGGGGAATAGAAAGCCACGGCATGGCTGCATCATTGAGGGCCAGTGGGAGGTGAGGTCAGAGAGGGCTGGGGCATCCTGTGGGTCACAAGAGGACTTACCGGAACCATTTGGAGAGTCCCAAGCTTCAAGCCAAGGAGAAAGACAAAACCAAGGCAAGTCCTGGGGCTGAGAAAGTGGAACTAAAAGGGAAAGGGAAGGCATCCCTCGGGGGTTGGGTTGGGACAGTTGGAGCTTCCCCCGGGCTGCCTCTCTGGAGGTTAGGACTTCGACATAGGAATCTGGGGGTGGGGCACAGTTCAGCCTGTGACAGTGTCAAGTGGGTTGCCATCGGCCACTGCTCTGCAGTTGCTTTTATTTCTCTCCTGCAGAGCCAAGTGTCCCAGGGCAGAACTAAGAGCCCAGAAGGTAGAGCTCAAGACCCAGTGAGGGCCATTTCTAGGCCTCAACGCCTAATAGAGTTTCCTGGATGACTACTGAGCCTATCTGGACCGGGTCTGCCATTGTCCCCCTCTGGGAACCAGAATGCCCACGATGGCCATCCTATGCTTAGCCTGGGATTGGATTTGGGGCTCAGATAACTTGTTTCCTAGCTTTACAGGTGCACAGATGGACAAGATCTGGGCTCCAAGAAGGATTGTATGAAGGCTGCCTCCACATTGCTCGAGGTGATTGAAGTGATGGGATTGGGGGCTTACAGCTGGCCTTGCAGTGGGATGAGACAGTGATGAGCTGGAGGGGATGCACTTTGCATGGGAGAGGAATGCGAAATGTAGGGACCTGGGGGTGGGCTGTCGCAGGCAACATCTCGCCCCCTTGCAACTTCTTCCTGCTGTTGTTACATAGCCAAAGGGAATTTGCTGATGGAATTAAAATGAAGAACAGTTGACTACAAGATAGGGGCGGTGTCCTGGATTATCCTGGCCATCCCACCGTAACCACATGTGCTCTTAAAAGCAGAAATGATGGAGAAAAAGAGAACATGAAAGAGGTTCGGCATCCAGCCCCTGTGGGATGCCTTCTTCCTTTTCCCTTTTAGTCTTGTCTTCTCAGCCCCAGGACTCACTTTGGTTCTTTCTTTTCAGCGTGAATCCAGGGACTTCCTAGAGCGGCGTGTCCAACCCGCAGCCCGTGGGCTGCACGCAGCCCAGGACAGCTAGTCATGCAACCCCACAAAATCATTTAACACCGTGTGCTCTTTGGTGTTCATCTTCTTCCTGGCCACCCTCCACACTGCTGGGCTGCCATTTTTAAAGTTGACTATAACGCCTTCCTCATGACATCGCTTTTTGGCAGCACATGCTTGTGTGAGCAGCTGTTTTCAGTGATGAAGCCCACGAAGAGCACAATTCGAACACACACAGTTTCTGACAAGCCCCTCGAGAACTCACTGACAAACGTGATCACTTTTGTTGAACCAGACATGGATAGAGTAGTTTGACAAAAACAAGGTCAAATTTCCCACTAGTTTTATATTGTTCTCATTTTTCTAAACTTTATAATAAAACATAAAAAATAAAAGAAGTCTTATTATGTATATATGCTAACTATAGTATATAATTTATTTGTGGCCTCAAGACAATTCCTCTTTATTCGATGTGGCCCAGGTTGGACACCAACAGGTTGGACAACCCTGCCCACAGGGCTCAGGTGGGTTGCTGGTGCCTTCTCCCAACCAAGATACCCCAGAACCCACTCTGCACACCACAGGGAGGACGTCAAGGAGGAGTCCCTCCCTTCCCCTGATGGGTGGACCTTGACTCCCAGCTTCTCTCTGGGTTCTCTGGGAAGACTTCCAAGAGGTCTTGTGAGGGAATGCAGTCTTATGTTGCCTCTGAACACCTCCCCATCGCTGCTTCTGATGCTGTGGTGTACACTGCGCAGAGGCCCATTGTTTGCTCATCTCTGCACATGGCCGTCTGGGTCTCTCCAGGGTGTCATCGCTGTCCCCTCACCTCTGGGAGTGACACCTGAGTACTTAGAAGATGTCTCTAAGAAAACTTTTGTATTCTTAGAAAACAAGTTGCCTGAACCCCACATTCCATGCTGGGGTGAGCATAGGATAGACATTAGAGGCATTCTGGTTCCAAGACAGGGACGAGGGCAGACCCCGGTCCAGGAAGGCTCAATGTCCATCCAGGAAACTTCCAAGCAGTGAGCTCAGAGGACCCTGAGCCCCTCTGAGGTGCAGCCCTGACTCACTCCTTGCTTTTGGTCTGTGGAGCCACTGGGCAGGGAATATACACCCATGTACCAGACTTCTGCCCTCAGAACGCAGGAATCCCAGACGGGAGTTGTTTTAAGGACTGCTCACCGCAATTTGTTACTCAGTGATTCTTAGGATGAAACCTGACCAGAACGCTTCATCCTAAGAATCACTGATGAAATTGATGGGAGCTGCAAGCCCAGGTGGAAGTCATGTTTGTGGGGTTCAGTTTGAATCTGAAGAAAAAGAGATGTACTGTGGAGAGCAGGAGTCCCAAGGAGCATTGTCAGAGACAGAGATGGGAACAGATCTCCCACTGCATCATGGGACAGGAAGAAATACACAGACATTATGTAATTTCAAATAAATACCAGTGTTTTATATTATGTTAAAGTCAGAGCACAAGAGAATAATTCTTTACTACATAGTATATTATTATGTTTTTTTTTTTCCTTTTTTTTCCTTCCATGGTTGTGTCTCAGGATTGCTCCCTAGAAAGTCAACCCCCTGTGTAGAGGTGGGACTTGGAGCTTGCTGGGAGAGGAGGTGTCTACACAGGGGCAGCATGGCTTGGGGCATTGGAGTCTGAGTGGCGTGAGGAAGGCGTTTTGAAGAAGTCTAAGGGAAAAATGGGCTTTTGTTGAGGTCTGATTTCTGTATTGTAGACATTATCCAGGCAAGGAAGATGTGAAAAACAGACAAAAAATGGAAAGAAAGAAACAATAAGGGTGGCTCCGTTGCTCAGCAATTGGTAAGACAGAGGCAGTGCTGGTGGCTGACGAAAGGCACGGACCTATAGGAAGACATGTTGTGATAGGAGGATAGACCGGGGAATGGCAACTAAGAGGCAAGGGGATGCTAGAGAGACAGCTAGGTGGCCATCTGCGGAGACACAGTGGATGCCACAGCATCAGAAGCAGCGATGAGGCAGTGTGGAGAGGTAGCATAAAGCTGCGTTTCCTCAGGAGTCCTCTTGGAAGTCTCCCCAGGGCTCCCAGAGAGAAGCCAGGAGTCGAAGCCCACCTATCGGGGAAGGGAGGCACTCCTCCTTGATGTCCTCCCTGTGGTATGCAGAGCGGGCTCTTGAGGGTCTTGGCTGGGTGGATGCACCAACGATGCCCCGGCGCCAAGGAGAGAGCCTGAGCCACCTGCCTTCCACACTGCCAGACCCTGCCCAAATGTCACCTGGGCCACACTGCCAGACTCTGCCCAAGTGTCAGCTGGGCCACCCTCCACACTGCTGGGCCCTGCCTGAGTGTCACCTGGGCCACCCTCCACACTGCCAGGTCCTTCCTGCCTAGTGGGCTGAGGAGGAACCCAGATGTGCTGAGGTCCTGGTGGGGCAGAGCTGTATAAAGTCATATGTCCTGCACATGGCTTGAAAGAGTGGCTGTGTGTTATTTTACCGAGCCCTTAGACAGTGAAGACACTGCATGTATGAACGTGTGTGATATATCACATATGTGTACACATTCCATATACACGCTACACACGTGTGTGCATGTGTACATTTTAAGCATAAAAGTCCTTTGTTGTCTCACTTGGGAAACGTGCATGAACGTATATACTTCACTTCACCTGGGTTTACGTGGGACTCACCGTAGCTTCTCTACTTGCAGCCTCTCAAGGACAGACATCCTGGTGCTGACTTCAAGAAAACACAGTTTCCAGCCCAGCAGCATGGAAAATCGACAACGCACCCAGTTAGGTCGGAGCAGAGGAAAACTTGAACAGGGGAACACCCCACACTTAGGAAACAAGAAGTGGGCAAGAAGCAAGAGGCTTCGGGATGATTTAGGGACGTGTGAGCAAGTGAGGACATGGAGGGAAGGTGTCTGGAACAGGGCGGCCGTGGCTCTGGGCGTGCTGAGGTTCCCAAGGGACAGTCAAAACTCGACAGTACTGTGGCTCCTTCTGCGAAGTCACCTGTGGAGGACCTGCAGCGAGTGTGTGTGTGTGTGTGTGTGTGTGTGTGTGGACACAATACAGGTGACAAAACACCAGAGAAAAGTCTTGGGCTTTGGTATTCCAGAAATCATTTTCAGCGCAACTGTACAGAGAGAAAACACCTACAAGTACTTTATTACAGAAGATTCTTAGGTGCCACTTTTTCTTGGAGATTTCAGGGAAAGACGAACGACACCCGTTTCCTGAGCAGCAGGTTCTCCTAGCTTCCAAAGGCCGACTCTCATGTGACTAAGTTCTCCTTCCAGCCAGATGACCCTACCCACCGCTCCTCTGCCTGATGCCACTTCCCGTCTTCTGAGATGACTTCAAGGCCACCACGACAGCTCTGTTTTGTTCCCTTGTCCTGTGTCTCTCTCAGATGCTCTCTCTTTCAGGACGTAAGGATTGTCTTAATCACTCTTTTCGGCAACTGTGTCAGGCTCCTTGTGGGCTTTTTCGCTGTTTCTCTCCGTCTCCTTCCATTTGGGGCCAGAGCCCTCTGAGCCTCCCATGATGAAATTCAGGTCACTGTGCAAAAAATACTGAGCACAAAAAGGCAAACCCCGGGAGGCCAACTCTGAGACCGGAAGGTGGGATTATGCGCAGCCAGAAAGGACAGCGACCAGTTCAACCAGATGCCTGGTCATTTCCTGTTCTTCACATTCCCTCTAGGATTCCTGGCCTGGCCTGCTGAGTCGGCGAGGAGCTGTGGAGGAAGTGCCTTGGGCAGGTCAGGGCCTGGCCTGCAGTCCAGGCAGGCGGCTCGGCAGCGGGGTCCTGGGGGGACCTCCTGGCCTGTCTTCAAGTCAGTGAGGAAGGCATGCCACTGTGGTTTTGACCTGGAAGCATGGGAGGCGAGTGTAAGCTTGAGTGTGTGAGTGTGTTTGTGAGAGTGTGTGAATGTGTGAGCGTGTATGTATGTGTAAGTGCCTGTGTATGAGCAAATCATGTCTGGCTCCAACCACCAGGAAGTGACACCTCAGGAGAGGCGGGTTTTGGGAGACCCCCTCCACACACACACACACCAGCCTGCCTCTCTGAGGAACAATGGGTCACAGGCGGTGATGTGCATGCCCCTCCTTATCTCACCAAGCAACCTGTGCAACATACTCAGAATAGGCGCAGCCAGGGTGTGAGTAGGGGTTGCTTTTGGCCATCGTGGTGACAGTGACATCACAGCCCGGCAGGCAGCAGTGAGTCCTCCATACTTCACCCCGAGAAAGCTGGGCGGGAGAGAGAGGAGACACACCACCAAGAGGGCCCGCTTGTTGGCAGCCATGTGTGGCATCTGAAAATGTCCATGCCATTTGGTCATGAGCATTTGTGTGCTGACCCTGCTCTGTCCCCAGGCGGGAGAATGGCCAGCCGCTTGGGGCTCCTGTCTCTCAATACACCCATTTTTGCAAAAGGGACACTCACTAAAGAGATCTTCGGAACCATCTTCAAGGGGAGGAATGAAAGGTAAAGAGCAGAGTGAAGCATGGGGAAGGGAGCTCCAGCACGAGCCTCTTGAATCTGGGGCAATCAGGCTTCTCCAGAACCCTTCTCCCAGGCGCCACGGCGCACCATGGAGCGCTCAAGTCATGCTGCTGGATGACCAGCTTACCCCACCCTGGATGGCCTGCCCCCTCCCACCCTGGGCCTGGGTGCTGAGTTCCCCAGAAGGCAGGGACACCCTGCCAGGATGTGTCCTATGGGGGCCTCCGGGAGGGCAGAAACGGGTCCTGTATGCCCTCGCACACTCGCCTTACTTAGCCCACTGGCAGTGCCAGCCCTGGAAGGAAGCTTATTTCACCTCCAGCTTTCACACGGAAGCCCAAGGCTCAGAGGGTTCTGACTTGGGGAAGTCATGGGAGCGTTCTCGAGCCTGTGTCCCCTGACCATAAACCCCTGGATGCCTCATTCAGTATTCTCAGGTCTGGGGCTGCTAGAGGTGCCCATGACGTCTCAGTTCACAGCATGTTCAGACCCCTCAAGCAAGGGCCAGGTCTGGTGTATTAAAATGACTCCCGCCTCTCATGAAAACCTGTCACACCACACTTTTACTTTGAATCTTATTTTTGTCCTCTTGACGCTTCCAAGTTGGTAAGGATCAGTTTTTTTTCTCAGTTTGGAACATCTTTCTCAACCACAGCCTTTTTCATTTTGGTATTGATATTTACTTTTTTGTTCTTTCTTTCCTTCTTCTTTTCTTTCTTTGCTTCCTTCATTCCTTCCTTCCTTTTCTTTTTTCTTTTTGGTCTACCTTCGTTTCAAAAGGCAAATACTATGCCCCAATTACGCTTTAGAAAATGACAATGGAAATTTCCATTTTTTCACATTTATTTATTACCAAGAACCACCTAGATGCTGTTCTATGGCTAGTGTCATATAATTTCACTGCTCCTCATAAGGACCTCATCAAATGGCCATCTTTATTTTTTTACTAGTATTCCCATGGGGGCTTGGGAGTTGATGAGTGAGTTATCCAAGAGCCACAGAGATGGCCCTGAAGCCCCAAATTGCAGGCGTCTCACTCAGTCAGTGTCTCCCCAAATGACCTAAAGCTGTCTATGTCCCAACTACCCGGGGTGCTGAAAAAAATTCATATTCCCGGCTCTCCATGCCTCAGTCACCAGAGGACCACCACTCCGGGACTCAGGGTCTCCAGGGAGGCTGTGGAAGGAGGCTTTGTAAAACCTTCCTTACTTACTCCCAGGATATAAAAGAGAAGAGAGGACAGTACAGCGAAGTGCTTTGTACCCAGAGATACCAGACATAGCAAGTAAAAATGCAGGACACCCGGTTAAATGTGAATTTTAGGTAAGCAGTGGCTGACTTTGGAGTATACATGTCACCTCGCACAGCACATGCTGATGCCAAAACATGATGGTCTCCCTAGCCTTCCTGTCCACCCCTACTCAGCCTGAATGGGTTTCTGCTCATGGGTGCCTGCCTTCCCCTCTTCCAACTCCCTCCCAGTCCTGGCGTATTTGGAGTCCATCTCAGCCTCCTAGCACTTTGTCTCTAAACATTCACAGGATGTATCTCTAGAATCGAAAATGAATTTTTAAAGAAACATACCCACAGTGCCACCACCACGCCTGAAGAACTTTCCAGTCATCCCTTAATACCATCAACATCAGTCAGTGTCCAGTTCTTTCCAGGTGTCTCCGAGATGGTCTTTTAGAGTTGTTTGTTGAACGCAAATTCAAGCCCGTCTCTTGCCCTGTTGGGCTCTAGGCCTCCTCTCTCTCTCTCTCTCTCTCTCAGCCTACCATCTGTTGTGAGTGTGAGAGTGTTTACTCTCCTTCTCTCGTGAGGTCTGCAAGGTACAAAAGGGGACCCACAAAAAACCAGAATTATCGGCTATCGCCCAACAGGCTCTCAGCTTGAACGCTGCTTTCTTTTTTTTTTTTGCCTCTGGGCATTGTCATTCCCACGTTCCTCCATCACATGTGCCTGCTGCCCATTGATATTTAAAGTCAACTAGATCTAGTTAGGTCCAGAGGCTTGAGAAACCTCAGCTTCGATTCTGTGGAGAGTCTGCTTAGAGGGGTTGTGTCCATCTAGCAAGAAGCCCCTGATGCCCGGGTGTCTCGTTTCTGAAAACATTAGCAACTGTTGATCTTCGATACCTAGAGGCATGGTTTTCTGGGCGACTATGACACACAGTGAGAATAAAAGTCATTGTACTTTTTCTTATCGCCCAGGTGCTCACAGAAGGGGTGACTGCCTACTGATTTTTGTTTGTTTGTTTGAGTTGGGGGGTGTCTTACTTCATCACCCAGGCTAGAATGCAGTGGCATGGTCACAGTTCACCACGGCCTTGACATCCTGGGCTCAGGCGATCCTTCCACTTCAGCCTCCTGAGTAGCTGAGACTACAGGTGTGCACCTGCTAATTTATTTTTATATTTTTATTTTTGTAGAAACAGGTTCTTTATATGTTGTCCAGGCTGGTCTCAAACTTCTGAGCTCAAGTGATCCTCTTGCCTTAGCCTCCCAAAGTACTGGGATTACAGGAGTGAGCCACTGCACCCGGCCTCCTATTGATGTTTTAATGTGCACTTCAGTGCTAAGGAGGAACCTTCTATTGTCCACAGCCTCACAGCATTCACGGCATGGGGGAGTGTCTGCCCTCCGTTGTCCCTCAGCTTGGCCTTTCTCCTAGTGCACCAGCAACAACAGACCCTCTGACTCCGGGCAGAACGATCACATGTAAGTCTCTGGATGGATTCCTCTTCCAGTGACTCAGCTGATGGGGGACTCCTTTCTGTTTCAGACACCTGGTTAGGTGAGCACTTCCCCTGATGCTCTGGTGAGATCTTGCGAATTTTCCCTGGCTGTTGAGTCATAAGTATCCAACCCGTGGGATGAAGCTGGGCTGGCCCAAGCACAAAACTGCTAGACGAGTCGCAGGGGGACCTTATCTTGAATGTGTTCCAAGAAAGAGAGGAAGTGAGAACACATGGGAACCGCATGAGTGAGACTGACACGGGGCACAGCTGGGGCAGAGGCAGCGGCGAGCGGCAGACCGAAGAGGAATTCCATAAGACCATTAGCCAAAGTCTTCAAGGCCCATTTCCTTATTTAAAGTTAAATTAAGCTAAATTTTAGGTTCAAGGGGCACATGTGCAGGTTCATTACATGACCTACTGTGTGAAGGTGAGGTCCAGGCTTCCATGGAGCATGTCACTCACGTGGTGAGGATGGTGTCCAGTGGGCAGTTTTCCAACCCTTGTCTTCCTTTCTCCCCTCGGTGTTTGTTGCCTCTGTCCTTATGACCAGTGTGTATCCAATGATTAGCTCCCGCTTACATGTGAGGATATGTGGTATTCATTTCTGCGTTAATTTGCTTAGATCCACGTTGCTGCAAAAGACACGATTTTGTTTATGGCTGCACAGTGTTCCATGGTGTCTATGGGCCACATTTTCTTTATTCAGTCCTCTGTTGATGGGCACCTAGGTTGATTCCATGTCTTTGCAATTGTGACTAGTGCTGCAATAAACACACGAATGCAGGTGTCTTTTTAGTAGAATGAGCGATGCTCCTTTGGGCATATACCCACCAGTGGGATTGCTGGGTTGAATGGTAACCCTAGCTCTTTGGGAAATCGCCAAACTGCTCCCCACAAGGGCTGAGTGAATTTGCATTCCCAACAGTAGCATACACACACTTCCTTTCTTCTATAACCTTACCAACGTGTGTTGTTTCTTGGCTTTTGAGTAATGGCCATTTTGACTGGTGTGAGATGGTATCTCATTTTGGTTTTTATTTGCATTCCTCTGATGATGAGTGATGTTGAGCATTTTTCAAATGTTTGTGGCAAATGCAACTATGGACAGAAAAAAATGAAGACCTATAGAATGGGAGAAAATATTGGCAAACTATGTATCCGACAAAGGACTATATCCAGAATCTATAAGAAACTTAAACAAATCAACAGGAAAATAAACCAAATTACTCCATCAAAGAGTGAGCAAAGTGAGCAGACACTCCTCCAAAGGAGACCTCTATCCTAATGTGTGTGCAAGTGGTATCTGCAAGACAACATCATGACTGGAAGCAGGGCACTGCCTGCCCGTGAGCCAGGACACAGACAGAGCTTTTGATCTGCTGGTGGCAGGGCCCTTCTCCCGGCTCCCTCTGCTCTTTGCATTGTTGGATGAACACTCTTAGGGAGCTCCTGGGAAACAGAGGCTTCCCCAGGACCAGGCAAGGACAGCTCATGTATTACATCTGATGGGGAAGGTTAAGGCCAGTCAGACCCAGGACTAGACTGCTCAGGACAATAGAAAAGATTTCATGACATGACAGGTGAAGGGGAAATGCAGTGGGTGGGGCGTCAGCTGAACAGAAAGAGGGGTGGCCCCAACTCCTGGCTGTGTGTGTTTAGCCTCCTTCTGCTGTGGGGTCTGTAAGGTGCAAGGGGGGACTCATAAAAAACCAGAATTATCTTTTGGAGGGTGGGCCCTTTGAGTGTAGTACAGGCATCCCCCGCTAGGCGAGTGTTCTAGCAACCCATTGGTATCAGTGTAGCAGCTAGCATTGCTGTGAGAGACTGAGTTGCAGAAGAAACAGCCTATGCTGTGGCAAATAGGCGACTGGTTCTTTGGCTATGAAAATGCACCTGCCCACACTGCACTGAGCTTCCAGCAGTTTTTGATTAAAAAACAGCCTGACCCCCATACCCCACCCTTCCTATTCATGCGATCTCACCCTGAGTGACTTTATTTTTTGTTTCCTGGATGAAAAAATTCCTCAGAGGGAAACATTTTGCTGATGTGGAAGAGGTGAAACAAAAATTGGCCGCAGCACTAAAAGGCATCAAAATGGACGAGTTCAAAAACTGTTTTGAGCAGTGGAAAAAGTGTCAATAGGAGTACTCATCAGACGGAGAGTCCTTTGAAGGTGATTGAAGTTGAAATGTGCAAGAACAAATACACAATTTTTAAATAAATAAATTCTGTTTTCTGTGTCCCCCCTCACACTGCCTCCTTTCTCCCTCCCAAAGAAATGCCCAGGGAAGCCCGTCCCCTGCCAGTGAAGTCAGGCTGGCTGTTACTGGGGGTATTGCAGGCTGCATCTGGATTTACAGTGGGCCTGCGGGCAGGAAGAGGCTAGCCTGGCCCTGTGCTCACGTGTGGACACAGGAGGAAAGAAGAGCCAACGGCCACCAACACTGAACAATAACATTTCTGTATGATGATTTTGGTTTCCATCAAAAAGCTTCAGGGGGAAATGCCTGCACAGGGGGCCCAATTAGGGACTCCCAGCACTTTTGTGCATGTATGTCTTCCAAATTAGACTCAGAGAAAGAAACAATGAATATAAACACAACTGACAGCTTTGCTGACACAACAGATAATGGCTTGAATGGTGAAAGTTCCAAACCAGGTCTGCGGCCAGCCTTTTCATAACAAAAAGATGACTCAGAAGTCTGGAAATAATCATTTTGTCAATTGTCTAATCAAGGGCTAATGAACAGGAGACGGCAAGTGACCTTCACACATGAGTCTCCTCTTTGCTTTGCCCTCATTCTTTGATTTTTCTCCCTCAAAGAAGACATTTGATGTGGTGGATGTTTTTACAAAGGAGGAGGAGGGTTGCTTAAAAGCGATCCCTCTCATTTCCACCTCAGTCCTTTAAAGTGTTTTTCTCACTTCAGTGAGTGGTTGCTCTTTATTTCTGCAAAGGGCTTTTCCTGTTACAATCTGAAGCAAAATCCCCAAGTCCACCACACTTCCCGCAAGCTGCCAGTGACCCAGAACCCTCCTAAGGAGGCAGGACTGGCCTATTATCTTTGACCCCAATTCCTCCCCAGGCAAAAGAAGCTGCGTGTGGGTTCGTGTCACCGGCCTGTGGAGATGGCAGTGCTGGGAAAGGCTTTCCTTCCCATAGGGGAGTGAAGGGGGATTCTGCTTTAATCACCTCCTCTTCGATCTTTTGTGGGGGAAGGGATTCCCGCTGTAGGGCTAAGGGCTGGACAAACACAGGACACCCTGGGCAGATGCGATGGACAGCAGTTTATTAGTCATGCATAGTCATAGCCTTAAGGACAGGATGCTGCACTCCCTGTGGGGCCACACAGGAGGTGGAGGCTGCACTCAGAAACAGAGTGGCAGCCGGGATTCTGGGAGGCAGGCTCTGTAGTAACAAGAGGGAGAGGTGGCCCTTGGTTCCAGTGGGAGGGTGTGATTGGTTTGCGTAACAATTCTTCAGGCTGGCAGGGAACTGTGAAGACTAAACTGACTCTTTTTCCTTTTCGTTGCCAAATTTCTAGCTTTTAATGTGATTTATTCTCCAACCTGACTCTGGAGACAAAGAAGGAAAAATCAAAGTATTTTACTACCCTGTAAAGCTGTCTTTCAGGGACTCTGGTGTCTTTTCAAACAATTCCCTGCTCTGTTTGAAGTCAACCACCACCCATAAAACTTCACCCACAGATCAAGAGACTCTGCTCTCATGTCTTCCCTCAAGTTGCCCATTTCCTGTACTGCTTTCAAGTTTCCTTAGATGACTCTGCAGACCGGTTGTCAGTCAGAAAATCTTTGAATCCACCCAAAGCCTGCAGGCCTCCACTCGGAAAGTTCCACCTCCCTGGACTGAACCAATGTAAATCTCACATGTATTGATTTATGGTTTCTAGAACCGTCTGTCCTCCTAAATTGTATATAACCAGGGTACCATTCAACCCAGACTGGCACACGTTCCTGGGAATGTAGGCCATGGGTCTAGGACCTCAGGTTTGGCCAGAATAAACCATTCTAGAATATTTTACAGACTTTGGCATCTTTTCATCAAAATCTGAAACCCACTGCTCAGGAACAGACAGTAATTGTATCTGCCCTTTTGATGAGAACGTTATTTGCCTGGGGACCCTTATCTGTTGGACCAGAGGGCCAAGAAGAACATGCAGTTAGGCCATTTAAGACCCTCCCGATTTTGCCAAATGTCAAGGCAGCACTGAATATTGAACCTTAATTTTAAGCCTCATACCACGAGTGCCCCTAGAAAGGGGGTGCTCCAAGAAGTCACTGGTAGTAATGAGAGTACCTGCCGGGACACCACACTGCCTACCTGGAGACTTGGGTCCCCAGGCCTTGTGTGAGCTGTCATCATGGGAAGATGAAGGCAGGGAGCCTTGGACAGCCTAAGTGCCATCTCTGCACAGCTCTGTTCCTCTCCCAGGAAGCGCAGAAGAGGTCCGGTGGCTCCTGCAACACCACGCAAAGGGGAACAGAGGTCCGCAGAGCATCAGAGGCAGGTGGACTTTCCAGAGCAAGCAACAGCCCAGCCAATCCAGAACGGGACTGAAGGGAGTGGCTCCAAGGGGGTCTGGTCCTCGGTGACAGAGGGTCATGGTTTGGATTGCATAAGGACTCCATGGAGACTCCAGTAACAGAGTCTCAACTGCAATAGCTCACGCTGCAGGTTTTATTTTTCTTCTGCATGTCATGAAGCCCAGGGGTGGGTGGCCCAGGGCAGTAGTGTGGTTCCTGAGTGTTGGCAGAGAGTCACTAGATGGCCAAGCCACCTCCACAGCCCATACTCCCTTGAGGAAGGAGAAAAGGGCAAAGGCCATGTGTCAGCAGACAGCTCTGGACACCTCCATGCACATCTCACACTCAATCACATGGCCACTATGATCTGCAAAGAAGGCCGGAAAATACTGTTGTAAGTTAGCACACTGCCACCCACTACAAGACAAGCATCTGTAATCAAGGAAGGAGAGGACAGGAGACATGGAGAGCCACATCTGGATCTCTGAGGGGAAGAGATGCTGCTGGGTGCTGCTCAGAGAAACAGGGCCAGACGGTGAGGAGGACATCCCTGCCTCCCATCAGCCTGGCCGGGAACCTGGATGCATGACCAAGGAGAGAGGGGTCCACTGAGGAACCCGGGGGCAGGATTATCTCTATCCTAGATGGACACAGAGGGGAGATGAAAGTCATCTCAAAACCTGACTGACACCCCTCTTCTTCCATGGCCTTGGGAATGACTTGTGAGGTGAGGCTACAGCCTGCAAGAGTGACTGAGCATTCGTGCCAGTCACTCACCCCTTAGACTTCCAGAACACCAGGAGCAAATGACTGCATGAAGCCCTGGGCAGCTGGTGCCCGGAGTTACAGAAAGCGGTGGCTTTCATGCCAACGTCCAATCAAAGCAACGGAGAATTGTGATTTGAGGAAAACCATGTCTGATTCGGTATACTAGCACACATCACCACCCCTTAAGTGTGGATGCAGCAAGTGGGCTTGGTAGATGGCCTCGGGCAGTGGTAGCCAGCATCAACACTCAGCCTGTGCTCCTGTGCTCCGAGTGTTGTGTGTCACGTTGCACGCTAGCTTCTGCTAGCCCTCCGACGTAACTTTGTAATGAGGCGGCTTGTGGGTATTTGCATGCTACCAGGAACTCTGGAAAGCTGGGAGTGAAGAGACAGAGAGGGCCTGGACATAGTTCATGAAAATAATGACCTGGGAGAATTCCTAAAAATCGGTACAGATGGAGATATAATGCTATCAGTCCGTCAACTCCCACTCCCCCATGGCTGACTGGCTTTATGAGGAAAGACCTAAAAGAACCTGGAATTACCTTTTGGAGGGCAGGTCTCTTGTAGTACAGGCTTCCCCTGCTAGGTAAGTGTTCTAGGAGCCCATCGGCATCACTGGACCAGCTCACGTTGTTGTGAGAGGCTGTACTGCGGAAGAAACGTCTCGAGTTGTAGCAAACAGATGACTGGTTCTTCCACCATGACAATGCACCTGCCCACACCATGCTGAGCGTTCAGCAGTTCTTGACCCAAAAAGGCATGACCTGGTACCCCACACTCCCTATTAGCCTGATCTTGTCCTGAGCAATTTTTTTTTGTTTGTTTCCCAGATGAAAAAAAATCCTCCAAGGAAACGTTTTGCTGATGTGGGAGAGGTGAGACAAAAAGCGGCAGAAGCACTAAAGCATCAAAATGGACATGTTCAAAACTGTTTTGAGCAGTAGAAAAAGTGTCTTGATAGGTGTATTGCATCAAATGAAGAACACTTTGAAGGTAACCGAGGTTTAAGAATACACACACAATTTTTAATAAATAAATTCCAAGTTTTGGAGTCCCCTGTTGTATATCTGGGATTGTGTTAGCACCAGGAACAAAGTCCAAGGCGTCATCTCTGTCTCTGCTGAGCTAGAAACCTAACAGAGATGTGCTATAGGCCAGGAGAAGATTGCAACACCGAGATTCTCGGAAATCAATGAGTAAATAACACCAAAGCACAGCTGGTGTAGGTCTGTTCTCTTGACCCCGGGTCTTTCTTAAGAAACAGAAGAAAGAACAAAAGCACTGATAATGAGATCAAGAAAGCAAGCCCCATGGTCTAGGGGTGACACAAAGAGTGTGTTCTGAGCGTGCGAGGCTGGTGAGTGGTGGGAGCGGCCCCCGCACTGCAGCCTGCCCCGATGGAGCTTCCCAGGGCTCGGTGGCCACACCTCTAGGGACTAGGTGCCCCCCTGAGACTGGCGAGCCCTGGCAGGTGGGGCAGACACGTGAGGGTGCAAGCGGGCACTGGGGGACCGGGATGGTTCTCGGAAAGCCGACTCTAGGACCACCTGACAATTTCCAAAGCTTGTTTTCAGTTGCATCTTGGTTACTCTTCACTGCGACACGATGCCCAGTCTAACATCTTTGCCAGCGGCTGCCTGCCTCTGCCCTTGGGTCTTCCCTACACGGCGAAGCTGCCTTCCAGACGGGCCAGGCCAGGCTCTCAGCAGCCACGTGCGTCTTGCTCCCTTTGGAGTTGATCTGCACATCTGAACCACATTTAAGAGCCTCTGGACCTAAACCCTGCTGTGCGGGTGAGTCTGTGTTTCCTCTTGCCCTCTCTCCTTTTACCCTTGAGTCTGACCTCCCTCGAGTGGGGTCAAACACGTCTTTGGAAAGTCCAGTGAAGCCCTGCCCTGACTGTTGCTCTTTCATACCCTGGTGACACTCGCTAATGCCACTTCAGAAAAATGGTTAGTGCTGTGTCTGCTTGAGCTGAGATGGAAGAATGTGAGACTCTGGCAAGTATGACATACTCAGTAGGTGGCAGTTTTCCTCTCTAAATGGACAGGCATAGCTTGGAGCCAAGGAGGGCATATCCCAAAGGCCAAGGATGGCCGGGAAGCCCCCTCCGTCCTGCCAGGTCCACAGTGGGCACCGAGGCATGCCTAGACTGATCAAGCATTTGTTTTCAAAATCAAGAAGGAGTTTGTGTATAATCAGTCAACATGGAAATCTCAGGCTTTGCTCAAGTCTTCTTAGTGACTGTTTAAAACTCTGTGCTTTTAATTGAATATTAAAGGTAGTAACAGAGCATCTCTTGGGCAGGCCTCTGGCCCAGGCTTTCCTTTTCTCATATGCAGAGGGAACCTGTGACTTTCAAGGAGTGGCAGAGGGCTCGCCACTCCCAGAGTTGGGCAGAAGCGGCACTCGCCCTGTTGGCAGCACGTCGGGGACAGCTGGGAAGGGCTTCCTGTGTTTTGTCGAATGTTGTTTGCGTTTATCGGCTCCATCTCCCTCGTTCTCTCTCTCCTTTGCACCAGCTCCATCTGGGCATCGTCTCCACCTCGTCACCAGACGCTTCTGGCCAAGGTCACCCACTACTGTGTTGCTAGACCCAGGGTCCCCATCTTGGCTGTTGCTGGCCTTGACCTGTCACACCACAGGGTGGAGTGGCCAGAGGTACCCTCGTGCCTGTTTCCCACGCGAAGCCCCTTCCAGCTGTCCTCTCCCGTCACCCAGATCTTGCCCTCAGACCCTTCTGCTTCTGCCCCATCTGCACTCACTCCCTAATTGCTCTCTGGTCTCATGGCTTTAATGCCACCTGCATGCCGATGACTCCCAAATCTCTCTCTCCAGCCCAACTGCCCTCCTAAGCATCCCACTTGGTGTCTCCACCAGGAAGTCCACCAGGCACTTCTGCCTTCACACCTCCAGATGTATCCCATACACCAACCTGATTATCCTGCCGTGCCCTCCGCTCAGGAGGTAGCCGCCTTCTCCTTCTGGTAGCTGAGGCAAACACACATCCAGTCTCTTCTCTCTCTCCACCTCCAAAGCCTTAGCAAAGCTTTTTGAGTCTACCTTGACAATACACATGGAATGTGACCACTCGTCACCACCTCAGACCAGCACCCAGGGCCAAGGAGCCACCACCTCTCCCAGGGGTTTTTCTACAGCCCCTAATTGGGGTCCAGCTTCTGCCCCTGTAGACCCTTCTCAATACAGCCTCCCAAGAGAGTCTGTTCAAGCACGGATCAGGCTGCATTCATCTCCCTGAGACTTTTTCACGACGCTCCATTTCCTGTTGGGTGGAAGACAAAGCCCAGAAAGTGGCCCCTGGACCCCCACGCCCAGCCCTGTCACACCTTTTGTCTCATGTCCAGCTACTCTCCCCTGCTCCTCCATTCCCTGGCCACTGGCCTCTTTGATCCTCAGACCCCTGGGGTACAAGCTGCCTCCAGACATGTGGCCCTGCTGATCCCTCTCTCGGGGAAGCTCTTCCACCAGATTCCCTCACGTTCTTCCAGTCTCTCCCTAAATGGCTGTGAGCCAGCGGAACTTTCCCTATGCTTTCTAACACAGCATCCACCCCCTTCTTCCCACAAACACGCACACCTGGCAAGCACTCTTGATCCTCTTTGTCCCATTTGACTCTTCCATTCATGTATCACCGGCTGACATGCCGCACATGAACTTGCTCCCAGTTCTCTTGGTCAGTTTCTCTTTCAACCTCCACAAAGACCAAGGCTTTGTTCACTTATCTGTCTCCAGTAACCCGGAACAGCGTTTGACACAGATAACACCAAAAATATGTGTTCAATGAACTCATTGATTACTCTTCTCCTGGTAGTGCGTCTACTTGCATGTGACTAATTTTTTAATAAAGTTTAAAAAGAGCTAGAGAGAGGCCTTCAAGGGAAGACTGCTGCCCATAGACTCTGCCAAGTCTCACGCTTGGCACAGACAGTGGGGGTGGGAGGAGTTGGTCTCCTGAGCGTCTCCCGGCAGTGACACCCTGTGCATCACCCCTGGCAGGCTGGTCCCTTGCCCAGCAGGCACCTGCAATGATCTGGAGGCCACACCGAGCAGGTTGCTTATGGGCAAACAGCTGGTCTGCCAGAGAGTGCTCTTTGATGGGCAGATGGAGATCCCCGATCCTTCAAATCTTGTGTTGATGAGGAGTAGCTTCTCGTGACCAAGATGTTGGAAGGGTCAATTAGAAAAATCAATAGTTCATTGGACCCAGCTCCCATTTCAACCAAATTTTTCCTGTTATCAAAAGAATGCTTGAGAACTAGTAATCCATGATGTGAGAGTGCTTTCCATTTCATAGAGAATGGGAATAAAATTGCTGGGCGGGGGGGGGGTGTTTCAAAACTTTAATAATGGAGTCGTGTCTAAAAGATACAGGACTAAGGTTGAGGAGGCCTCTTTGGATCACATCTTGGGCCACTTGAGCATCAAGAGGAGCCATGGTAGTGACAGACTATAGCCCGTTCGAGGATATAGGCATCCTTGAGCCCACCTTGATGTAAGTGAGTGAATAAGCAGGGGAAAAGGGAAGGCTCTTCCTTAAAGTTGAATGCTGACGAGCACGTGCAAAAGGCGTGATGGAATTAGGAAGTCATCATATGGAAATCACTGTAAGGTGGTGATTCATGCAGGAGTCACTGCTAGATGCTGCATCTGGTAGGTGGGAGTTGATGAGAAGAGGACACAGCTGTGGTCTCAGTGCGTGATCATTATCCACAAAATACGAACCAATTACCAAGGAAGAAGTGGAGGCTTTGCAGGGGAGAGGCCTGGCTAACTCTAGGGGACCCAGGGGTAAAATGAGTTAGCACTATGTACACTGAGTACAGCATCGTTCCTATCTAGGGGGCTGGCCCAAATCTGTCATGAGGACACATCATGCCTTAGTCTCTCTAAAGCTACCAAAGATGTGAGAGATAGTGAAGGCATGAGGAGCCACTCCAGACTGAAAAGACATGACAGCCGCATACGAGGTACGATCCTGGGCTGTATTATGAGCCAGAAAGGAAACCAAGGTGGTGCTGGGAAAATTGGCAAAATTTGGATGGTGTCAGTGGGTTGGATATTAATGTATCGGTGTTGATTTCTTGATGAGGGGTGGGGGGAACAACATCAGTAAGGTGACCTGATCTCAAGCCAGGTGAAGTGGGGACCATACAACGACCACTTGTGTACATAATCCTAAATTGTACTCCACATCTTTAAAATTTAAAATAAAGGTATAGGCATTTATAAAAATTTTTTTGAAAAGATATAGTAGGATA
>CAUYQG010273304.1:0-10803 GCA_963574415.1 Tarsius wallacei
TCTCTGCCCAGGTCTCCCCTGCTCGGCTGTCTGGCCTGCTGCTGATCCCGCCAGTACAGCCCTGCTGTTTGAGGCCCAGCAAGTGGGGGGACCGGCCTCTTGGAGGAGGCCCCAGTGCAGGTCCTGTGCAAGGGCTGCAGCAGCTTCTGGAACAGGCCAGGAGCCCTGGGGAACTGATGCGCTGGCTGGGCCAGAACCCCACCAAGGTGCGTGCCTACCACTACCCAGTGGCACTTCGTTGTCTGGGCCAGCTCTTGGGGTCTCAGCCACGGTCCCCTACTGTGGAGCAGGCCACACTGCAGGACTTGAGTCAGCTCATCATCCGAAACTGCCCCTCCTTTGACATTCACACCATCCACGTATGTCTGCATCTTGCAGTTTTACTTGGTTTTCCATCAGATGGGCCCCTGGTGTGTGCTCTGGAGCAGGAGCGAAGGCTCCGCCAACCTCTGAAGCCACCTCCCCCTTTGCAACCTGTCCTCCGTGGTGGGCAAGGGTTGGAAGCTACTCTGAGCTGCCCCCGTTTCCTTCGGTACCCACAGCAGCATCTGATGAGCAGCCTGGCAGAGGCAAGGCCAGAGGAACTGACTCCCCATGGGATGGTGCTCCTGGCCCTGCACCTAGCCCGGCACCGGTTGCGGGATCCCCAGCTTCTGGAAGCCATTGCCCACTTCCTGGTGACCCAGGAAGCCCAGCTAAACAGTAAGGTGGTACAGAAGTTGGTCCTGCCCTTTGGGCGGCTGAACTACCTACCCCTAGAAGAGCTGTTTACGCCTTGCCTTGAGAGGATCTTGGCTCGGGAAGCAGGGGTGGTACCCCTGGCCACAGTCAACATCTTGATGTCACTGTGCCAGCTGCGGTGCCTGCCCTTCAGAGCCCTGCACTTTGTCTTTTCTCCAGGTTTCATCAACCACATCAGTGGCACTCCTCATGCTCTCATTGTGCGCCACTACCTCTCCTTGCTTGACACGGCCGTGGAGCTGGAGCTCCCAGGATACAGGGGTCCCCACCTTCCCCGAAGGCAGCAAGTGCCCATCTTTCCTCAGCCACTCATCACCGACCGTGCCCGTTGCAAGTACAGTCACAAGGACATAGTTGCTGAGGGGCTGCGCCAGCTGCTAGGGGAGGAAAAATACCGCCAGGACCTGACCGTGCCTCCGGGCTACTGCACAGACTTCCTGCTGTGTGTCAGCAGCTCTGGTGCTGTGCTTCCAGTGAGGACCCAGGACCCCTTCTTACCATACCCACCAAGCTCCTGCCCACAGGGCCAGGCTGCCTCTAACCCCACTACCCAAGACCCTGCCCAAAGGGTGGTGCTGATGTTGCAGGAACGCTGGTATTTCTGCCGCGATGGCAGGGTGTTGCTGGGCTCCCGGGTCCTGAGGGAGCGGCACCTGGGCCTAATGGGCTACCAACTCCTGCCGCTACCCTTCGAGGAACTGGAGTCCCAGAGAGGCCTGCCCCAGCTCAAGAGCTACCTGAGGCAGAAGCTCCAGGCCTTGAGCCTCCACTGGGGACCTGAAGGGGGGTGAGGGGATACATATGGGTTCAGGATGGCCCCCCCATGGGGGGTAGACAATTGCACTTTGGCTCCCTGTGTTTTGGTTTTCCATTAAAGTCCCTTTCCTTCCCCCCCCCCAAAAAAAAGAAAAGAAAAGAAGATAATAGAAAAAGAAGAAATTAAACCTAAAACAAGTAGAAGAACATAAAGAATAGAGTGAAAATTAATGAAATAGGAAAAAAAATATATATATATCAACGAACCCAAAATTTGGTTCTTTGGTTCTTTGCCAATTAACAAAATTGGCAAACCTTTAGATAGGCTGACCAACTAAGTAAGAGAGGACACTCAAAATATTAAAATAACAAATGAAAGAGGGGATATTACTACTGACTTTATAGAAATAAAATTACTATAAAGAAATATGATACAGAATTATATGTCAATACTGTATAACTTAAAGGAATGAACAAATTTCTAGAAGCATGAATTTCCTAGTGTGAATCAAGAAGAAATAGGATATCTGAATAGACCAATAATAAGGGGTTTGAACGGGTAATTTAAAAAGTACCCACACACAAAAAGTACAAGCCCTTATAACTCTACTGGCAAATTCTACCAAACATTTAAAGAAAATATAATGCCCATTCTTCACAAACTCTTCAAAAAAAAAAAAGAAAAAGAAGAAGAGGGAACACTTGCCAACTCATTATGAGGCTAGTATCACCCTGACAGCAAAATCTGATGCAGACATCACAAGAAAACTACAGACCAGTATCTTTTATGAATATAAACACAAAAATCCCCAGCAAAATACTAGCAAACTGAACCCAGCAATATGTAAAAAGAATTATCCACCATGACCAAGTAGGTTTTATCCCAGCAATGCAAGACTGGTTTAACACCAGAAAATCAATTAATGTAAACTATACCACATCAACAGAATAAAAAATAAAAACCACATTATCATCTCAACGGACACAGAAAAAGCACTGACAAAATACACCACTACCCTTTCATGATAAAAACGTACAACAAACTAGGAACTAAAGGGAACTTCCTGAACATTATAAAGGACATGAGCAGAGAAACTCAGAGCTAACACAATACTTTATGGTGAAAATCTAGACACTTTCCCTCTAAGAGCAGGAACAAGACAAAGATGTCCAACTATCACCACTTCTATGCAATACTGTACTGGAAATTCTATCTAGAGCAATTAGTCAAGAAAATGAAATTAGAAGGATACAGACTGGGAAGGAAGAAGTAAAACTTTCTATTTGCTGATGACATGATCTTGCACATAGAAAATCCTAAGGAATCCATTCAAACATCTATAACAACTAATAATCAGATAGTTTCAGAATACAAGATTAATATTAAAATGTCAACTGTACTACTATGTACTAGCAGTAAGCAATCTGAAAATAAAATTATAAAAATATTATTTTTAAACTAGAATACCATCATAAAGTTTACTTAGAAATAAATTTAACAACACATGTATGAGACTTATACAATAAAACTATACAACAGGTGAAAGAAACTGAAAACCCAAATACATGGAAAGATATCCCATGTTTGTAGTTTGAAAGACATAATACTGTATTAAGTTGAGGATACTTTCAAATTGATCTGCAGATTCAACAAAATCCCTATCATAATCTCAGATGGCTTCTTTGTAGGAATAGAAAAGCCAATCCTAAACTTCAAATGAAAATAAAAGGAACTCTGAATGACCAAAACAATCTTGGGGGAGGAAAAAAAAGTAGGACAGCTCACACTTCCAAATTTCAAAACTTATCCCACAGCTACAGGAATCTTGATTACAGTATGGTACTGGCATAGATGTACTATAAATTTTTTTTAATTTTTTTGTGATACTTGACTTAAAAAATCTTCCTGGCCACTGAAAAACTGTCCCTCCAGGGCTTAGCCAATTCTTAAAGATAACAAAAAGGCCCAACTAGAACTTATCTTTGATATGCAAACTATTCTCCAAAGCCATATCTCCTCTATCTGGTCCCTATATCCCAAGAGACAATACTCCTCTGCCTAATCATCTCCTGTCAAATGCCAGGCATCTAGAGATCAAACCTACAGCCCAAAGTCTGCAAAAATTATTTAAACTAACCAGTTCTAAACAGTTCACTCGGCCCTGCCCTGAAGAAGCCTCAACCGAGGCAGTAGCTTAATCCTTCACTTTCCTCCTGATTTTTCCTCCCCAAGTGGTCCTGAGCAGCATGGCATGCCTATCCTGACTCTAGGGTTTGTATGACAAACTGTTTTTTTCCTAAATCTCTTCACAGTGTCTTCAACTGTGGCTGCACCTGAATGACTATCTCATAAAAGAATACAAAACAATAAGGACAGACATACAGATCAGTCAAACTGATTCGAGAGTTCAGAGGTGAACCCTCACATTTATGATTATTTTTAATAAGACTGCCAAGACCATTCAACAAGAAAAGAACAGTCTCTTCAACAAATGGTGCTAGAAAACTGGACAGTCAGCCGGGCTAGGTGGCTCAGCCTGTAATCCCGCACTTTGGGAGGCTGAGGTGAATGGACTGCCAGAGCCCGTGGGTTCGAGACCAGCCTGGGCAACTTGGCAAGACCTCACCTCTACAATCAATCAAAAACATTAGCCGGGTGTGGTAGCGCGCACCTGTAGTTCCAGCTACTTGGAAGGCTGAGGCGGAAGGATCACCGGAGCCCAGCAGGCCAAGGCTGCAGTGGCCGGGAGCAGCTACTGCACTCCAGCCTGGGTGACAGAGTAAGAGACTCCAACTCAAAAAAAAAAAAAAAAGAAAGAAAACTGGACAGTCACACACAAAAGAATGAAATTGGACTTCTGCCTCACACCATTTAAGAAAACAAACTCAAAACAGACTGAATGCCTCCATGTAAAAAATAAAAGTATAAACCTTCTAGAGTAAATACACTTGTAAATTTTCATCACCTTGGATTTGGAAATTGTTTCTTAGATAAGACACAGAAAGCACAAGCAAGAAAAGGAAAAAATAATAAGCTGAGCTTAAAATTTAAAACTTCTATGCATCAAATGATACTATCAGAAAAGTAAAAACAACACACAGAAGGGTAGCAAATATTTCCAAATCTTCTGTCTGATAAAAGGTTTTGTGTCCAGAATACATTTTTTAAAAACATCTTACAACTCAATAAAAAAATTCCCATCAAAAAGTAGTCAAAGGATCTGAACAGCATTTGTCCAAATCTATACAATGGCCAATTAGCACATAAAAGATTCTTTATATCAACAATAATCAGGGAAATGCAAAGCAAAAGCACAAGAATTTACCACTTCAAACCCACTTTGATGGCCATAATTAAATGAGATAATAACAAGTGTTGACAAGAATGTGCAGAAATTGGAACCCTCATACATATACTGTATGTAGGAATGTAAAATGCTGGAAGAACTTTGGAAAGAGGCTGATAGGTCTTTAAAAGCTAAAACACCTATTTGTCCAGCAATTCTAATCCCAAGTATACACCTGAGAGAAATGAAAACAAACAAATCTACACAGAAATTTGTACACGAATGTTCACAGCAGCATTATTCATAATAACCAGAAGATAAAAACAAGCAATGTGGTATATCCATACAATGGAATATTTGGCCATAAAAGAGAATGAATCATTCATGCTACAAGAATGAAAATACTAAGTTAAAGAAGCTAGACCCAAAAAGGCCATACGAGGTCTGAAAATTAAAGCAAATTCATCAAAGCGATTTTGAAACTCTTTCTGGAGTGGCCATCAGACCTGTTATCATACTACCCTTGATGTCCTGAATGTCATCATATGTCTTCCTTTGAATATTTCCTTTATCTTCAGGTAAAGAAAAAAGTCAATGGGGGCTAGATCAGGTAAGTAGGGAGGGTGTTCCAATACAGTTATTTGCACAGTGCTGCCAATGTAAGCCTTAAGCCCATGATGGCAAGTTTTTAGACTTAATTGTCAAACCTCAACAAATAATGATGACAGCTCTGATGGCCATTCCAGAAAAAGAGTTCTAAAACTGCCTTGACAGGTAGACTAGGCTCTGACATTGGTGCATAGCTTTCCAAGGGGAGTAGTACTTCAAAGGGGACCGTAGTGATATTCAACAATGAGGTAGGTAGTACTTTTCCTAGAATGATTTGTAAACCTAATTGTCGGACCGCATATATTGGATGATTCCATTTATATAAAATGTCCATCCAGACTGGGAAATCCATAGACATAAAATAAGCTGGTGGCTGCCTAGAGCTGAGAGATGGGAGGGCTGGGAGAATCATAGCTAAAGGATATGGAGTTACTCTGGGGGATGATGAAAATTTTCTAATATTATATTGCAGTGATGGTTGCACAACTCTGTGAATATGCTAAAAAATCACTGAACTGTACACCTTACATAGGTAAATTTTATGCTCTATTTTCCTAGATGTAATTACACAATGATTATAAATATAAATGTAATAGTAAGAGATAACCCAAAATACAGAAGCCTTAATCAAAGACTGGTTTGTTTTTTTTAAGTACTTTTCTTTTGAGTTTTTGAGTCAGAGTCTTACTCTGTCGCCCAGGCTGGAGTGCAGTGGCACGCTCATGGCCACCCCCGCGTTGACCTCCTGGGTGCCAGTGATCCTTCCACCTCAGTCTTCCAAGTAGCTGGAACTACAGGTGCACACTACCACGCCCAGCTAATTTTTTTTATTTATTGTAGAGACGAGGTCTTGTCAAGTTGCCCAGGATAGTCTCAAACCCACGGGCTCAGGCAATCTACCCATCTCAGCCTCTCAAACTGCTGCAATTACAGGCTAAGCCACCAAGCCCAGCCTAAAAATACTTTTCAGAACAAGTAAGCAGTTGTATGTCACCTCAGTAAGTTATCTATTATGCCCAGCGTGCCTATATTCAAATAGGTAACAAAAAGCAATATTTAATATTAACTTTAACAAAATATAATTTTAAAAGGCTATGTATTTTCTATTAAAATGGTTTTTATAAAAGGAGAAAACTAAGTATTAGTTTAGAGTTTAGAGAAGACTATTTCAACATCAAAGAAAAGAAAGTTGGGAAAATATTTTCTTAAAAAAATTTTTTAAACTAAGATTCCCCAAAAATTCACTGACAAAACTATGATAAAGTGATTGTTACTTCAAATATCTACCTATGTTTTACCTAACATTGAAATTTACCATGTTTCTCAATACATAAAAATAACATTTCAAGTTGTTTTTAAAAACCTTGTCAAACTTGTCTGACCATGCATTGCTTTCCACTATACTATACCAAACTCTAGTTTGCTAAAAAAAATTTAAAATACTAGAGACCTTAAAAAACATTTTTCTTACAATGGTACTACATCCTGAGCTAACTTCAAAAGACAATTTCATTTTCATGCTATCAACATGAATTATTCTTTAAGATTTGGAAGCTTACAAAATTATAATTATTTATCAGATTTCACCTCCTTGAAATCTTTCCTCTAGAATTAAAATGCAGCTAATAGCTAAGAAGAGGTCTCACTGCTGGTCAGAAATGCCATTTTAAAAATACTCTCATGAGTAATCACAAATACGTGTGGCAAAATTATTTGAGAAACATTTCCTAGATTTGCAATTTTTTCTCACTATACAAAATTCATAGAACTTGAACTAAATCTTCTGCAGTTTAACTCATTTCTCCAAAGTACTCAGTAAACATTCTTGTTTGCTTTAAAATTACCACTAAAGAGATGATTTCTATATGCATTAATGTGCATTCTCAGTGTCTTCTTCAAAAATGCAATTTTCATGTTTTATACAAAACACCAACAAATGCTTAACCCTTTATGATGGTAACTTTGGGTCAATATTGAATATTTTGTTTAAGTAAAAAGCCTATGCCTGTGAAAACTTAGGAAGCCTGGGAAAGTTCAGTGACAGCTTAAGAGAAACAAACCCTTTAATGACCACTATAGTCAGTAATTATTGCAAGACTGTTATAAAAGAGGTATTCTAATTCACATATATAATACTTTTATTATTTCTGATATTCCTTTCTTCTTTGTCACCCTGACCAAAAAGAACAAGAGAAGAATTTTGGCCAATGTAACCTGCAGAAATTACTGGTAGGCACTGGGTCAATCACATCAATCAATCACTATTTCTCAAAAAATTGATAGCAAAACCATTGCAGTCAAATAAAGCATACACACACATTAAAGAATCCTAAGATCTTAAAATAAATATACAGTAAATCCCCTACATACAAACCTTCAAGTTGCAGACTTTCAAAGATGCAAATATGCATTTGCATATCCAATCACATAAGTTAGTTCATGTGCCTGGCATACATTGTCACATGCGTGCATCCTCTATATAGGTGTGCTTTTGTGTACTTTACTATACAGTACTGTATAGGGTACAGTATCTTTATTTCAAGCCCAGGATGTCCAGAAGCAAGCATAAAGCAGTGGTGATGTAGCTAGTATACACTAACATGTGTTAGTTGGGTACCACACTAACTTTGTTGGACTTATGAACAAATTGGACTTAAGAACACACTCTTGGAACAGAACTCGTTCATATATAGGGGACTTACTGTAAATGACACGTTTTACTAATTGAGTAGTAAATATCATCACTAGTTAGTTAGTTAATATGGAGGCCTTGCTATGTTGCCAAGCCTGGTCTCAAACTCCCATCCTCAAGCAATCCTCTCACCTCAGCCTCCCAGGATGTTGAGGCATGAGGCATAGCACTCAGTCGATTGTTTCTTTTGTTTATGAAACTTGCTGCCACAGGGAGAAAAGTGCCAATCACTTATACCTATCATCGACACTTATTTCACAACTATTGCTCATTTACAAAGTTATGTATAGGTCAAAGCTAAATAAATATTAAATGATGGAGATTTAACTAAAAATCTTTTGGCATTTCTAGTGAAATCTTTTCCTTAGCCACTAGCATCTTTCAAAAACTCTGGCCAGGCACAGTGGCTTACTCCTATAATCCCAGCACTTTTGCAGGCCTAGGCAGGAGGACTGCTTGAGCCCAGGAGTTTGAGGCTAGCCTGGGCAACATAGTGAGACTTTGTCTCTACAAAAAAATAAAAAGAATCAGCCAAATGTGGTGGCGTGCACCTGTAGTACCAGCTTCTCAGGAGGCTGAGGCAGAAGGATTGCCTGAGCCCAGGAGGTTGAGGTTGTGGTGAGCCATGGTCACGCCAATGCACTCTAGCCTGGGTGATAGAGTGAGACCCCAACTAAAAACAAAAACAAAAAATTCTGACCACAGAAAAAAACACAAGATTCTAGACCTTAATAGATAAGAAGCAACACTTGGAAATAAGCGCATAACTTGCTTTCTATTAACTTTTAATTATCTAATGATCTTTCTAACTAAGACCAGGATTTAAGTGCCTATTTTCTAATTTTAAAAAGCAGAAAGACATTCCCTTTATTCAAAAACTAGCTAAAACTATATTTATTAAAATGTAGCCTAACTAGTAATTTGTACTCTGTAGCCCAAATGTCATTTTACTGTTGCACTAACTCAGTTGTCCTAGCTCTAACTTTAAAAGCATGCTTAACAAATTTAAAAATCCATAATCATATTATAATAGATAAACATGGACTGGTTAACTGTAAACCTCTGGTAACAATGTCAAATTTTAAATTCTAATAAAAGAATACCCACTAAAAATAAACAACCTTTATAATCTTAATGCTTTTATAAACACTTTACTTGGTAAATTTCACACACTGACATTTCCTTTAATACTACTTAATATTACAGGCATATATTTTCAGTACATCCATTATTAGACTGAAAGAAAGTAACACTACTAAAGCATATAACAGATTAAACCATAGCATATTATTTACACGGACATCTTTCCATATTAAGTTAGTAAAAAGTCTATAGCAAAACTGAATAAATACCAAATTTTACCTTTTCTGTATTGTAATATAAAGATTTCAAAGTAGTAAACAAGGGTGGGCAGCCTTTACTGAAGTTAACCCTCAGGAACTTATCCATTAGTTCTCTAAATTTTTCACCTAGAAACAAAAGTGTACTTTGTTATACTTCAATTGATGCAAACAATCCTTAAAATGATTTTCTAAATAAAAATAAAGTTCCTTCAGAAACAATTATACCCTTATACAATTTATAAACCCCCCCAAAAAATCAATCTGCATTATTTCTTGTTACCACCTACAAACAGTAACACCAAATACTTCAGTTGGCAACTATATTTTTTCCTCGATCTAGTTTTAAAGTATCTTCAAGGAATACTTCAAAAGATAGGTAAACAAAATGATTATGCAGTTTTGAAAGTAAAAGTAACCTACTATCTATTCTGAATGTAGCCACAATAGCAAGTGTCTTTCCTAATATCTCACTGACTAGCACAGACTCAGTTCTGCTATCTACCTCTTAAAACCCTGCAGAAACTTATAAAGCACTCTGCAACAGACTACTGTAACTAGCACTATATTCAAGTGGTAGATCTTTTTTAAACACTAAATTGGTGTTTACAAATGTTTTCCCAAGTAACCTTGTCATTTACTTTAACAGACATTCATTCCATAGTTATGTATCAAGCACCTACTACATGGTGGGCACTGTTCTAGGTGTCAGGGATATGGCAGTGGTTAAAACTTTTTTTTTAACCTTGAACTTACAGAACTTCATTCCAATGAGTGTGAACACAATAAAAGTAAAGCAAATGTATGTCACTCATAAGACTGGGCCCTGGGGCATTAACACTAGAGTTAAAATAAATAAGCTGGGCTGGGTGGCTCAGCCTGTAATCCCGCGCTTTGGGAGGCTGAGGTGAGTGGACTGCCTGAGCCTGTGGGTTCGAGACCCGCCTGGGCAACTTGGCGAGACCTCATCTCTACAATCAATCAAAAAAAAATCAGCCGGGTGTGGTAGCATGTGCCTGTAGTTCCAGGTACTTGGAAGGCTGAGGTGGAAGGATCGCCGGAGCCCAGCAGGTCGAGGTTGCGGTGGCCAGGAGTGTGCCACTGCACTCCAGTCTGGGCGACAGAGTTTGACACCAACTCAAAAAAAAAAAAAAAAAAAAAAAGAATATATATATATATATATATATATATATCCTATTTGCAACATCAAGTAAGTAATTCTGTAATTGCTTTACACACAATGTTTGGCATCACTCTTTGAAAGCAGAAAACGTTAAAATCATTTTAATTTTAAACACAAAGATATATGAACATTTTGACAGTAAATCCAAAATGACACGGATTTACTTAATTATTTGAAAAAAAGAGCTACAAATAT
>CAUYQG010273305.1:0-43733 GCA_963574415.1 Tarsius wallacei
TGGCCGCTCCCGGCCACCGCAGCCTCGACCTGCTGGGCTCCAGCAATCCTTCCGCCTCAGCCTTCCAAGTAGCTGGAACTACAGGCGCGCGCTACCATGCCCGGCTAATTTTTTGATTTATTGTAGAGATGAGGTCTCGCCTGCCCAGGCGGGTCTCGAACCCGCGGGCTCAGGCAATCCACTCACCTCAGCCTCCCAAAGCATGGGATTACAGGCTGAGCCACCGAGTCCGGCTTTTTTTTTTTTTTTTTTTTGCTTCTAAAAAAAAAAAAAGTGACCTGGCAGCTTGGAAGACGGCTCCCACAAAATGTAATACTTCCCATTAGGCAGAAACAGAGCCTAATGGGGATGCTTTGTCCAAGATTGTACAACATTTTTACCGATGGGGGATGCTTTGTCCAAGATTTTACAGTCAGTGGCAGAGCCAGACCTAGAGCCTCAGTTTCCCAACCATCCCAATATTCTTCCTTTTTTTGCAATAAATATATTTTGTTGCATTAAAATTAATTCCTTTGATGCATAATCTAAGGAATCAGACAGACATGCTGAAATATTTGGCTTTATCATGTTCTCTATGGCTCAGTTTTCTTATCTGATAAAGGGAAGTATTACTAATGCTCCTCACATAGGACTGTTTAGAGGGTTAAATTAGACACTATAGGTAAAGTGATTAGCTTAGTGCTCAGCCCAACATTTCTCTCTCAACTGGGGTTGGATGTCCTATACACCATTCTCTAACTGACTGCTGTACATTTCCCTTGCAGCATCTTTTCTCAAATCCCATTTTTCCCACGTTGGTTATTCTAGTGTTGATATAATTTACTGATCTACTGAACCAGATTAAGTTACTGTCCTTTCTTCTATTCTGGGCACTGAGTTTATAACTTGGCATGTTTGGAGCTATAGAGATGGAAATGATGTTGAAAGACTCTGTGGCCTTCCACATCCAACCAGAAACTTCACAAATTCAGTAAGGGAAGAGCCATTTTTTGTTTTTTACATGACTTTTCACTCTCTCTCTGTCACAACCTACCAAAGCTACCCACCTTTATTCTGGCCACCATCATAGACCGGAACTTTACCTGGCTGATAAGGAGGGCAAGGTATTAAATTTTTCTGGTTGTTTGAATTATTTTCTTGTATAATTTGATTAGGACTAAGTTAAACAAATAGTATTGCCATGGAGAGCATTGAAGAAGTAAATAAATCACTGAATTGAAACAAGAGATTGTGTTTAAGAATTCCAAGATTACTTTCCTCCAAAATATAGAATCACAAAGGATCTTAAAGGTTACTTGGTTCAATACTCATTCTTTGCTGGAATCTCATCACCTTTCCTAAATCTTCAGTGATAGAAAGTCTTGGTGAAAATTGAGCCAATGAGTTTTAGGTCCTTTCTTGAAAGTAGGTTTAGAGGAAAGCTAAGATCTCAGCTCAAAAATTCACATCTCTAACTCTGAATCCTTTGAAAGCCTAAACCATAGGCTTTATTCAAAATTCCTCTTATTTCCTCGTGTGACACAGCTCTTCCAGAAATAACTTCCTTGAAACAGCATAACCTTGCCATGGAAAAAATGTTCTTCATAATCACAACAGACACCAGGATCTTTTAGGCAAATCCCATAACTAAGTCCCTCCAGTCTTCACATGCCAAGCCCAGCTCACGTCCGCATCTCCTGGAACCCGTCACCAATGTTCTGCCAAGGTCCCTCATGGCCTAGGCATGCTTCTGTGGGGAAGTAATTCTCGTAATTGCTTTAGAAAGATGATTTTTACATGTCATTATTTGAGAAGGTTTTGATTCTAAAAATAGACCTCCTTAAAAAAAAAAAGGTGATCTGGCAGCTTGGAAAGATGACTCCCACAAAATGTAATACTCCCCATTAGGCAAAACAGAGCCTGACAGAACTGGCAGTAAATGAAATTGTGAGCTGAATTCTCTTACCTTTAGCATCCCTGTTCTGCCTCTGCATCCCTACCTCCTTTCCATCTCAGGGCCTTTATCACTCCCATGTTGTTTTATCCTCTACTCAGTCCCATCAAAACCTGCTCTCAGGAAAGAACCTGGAAACCATGCTGCAGTATAAGCAATAGGTAAGACCTAAGCATTGCTTCTCCTGGGGGCATTTCCATTGCAACAGGAGACAAAGGCATGAGGCCAGAAGGCATAATCCAGCACTGTGCAGTGAGATATGCTCCTTATTCCTTCCTTTCTTCTTCAGTCCTGCTGGGCTCCAGGCACTGCCTCAGCACCAGGAGAGAGCAGTGGGCAGAAAAGACCCAGTGCCTGCTCTCGTGGAGTGTCCATTGTGCTTGGGGAGAAAGCATGGAAAAAGGGTGTGGAGGGAGCCCCTGAGATCACATTTGCCACCAAGTGATGGGCTCTCCCTTGTTCCAAATGCTAGGTCAGGACTGACTGCATAGTGGATAAAGCTGTGAACTTTGGAATTGACTAGAAACATTGACAGGCCCTGCTTTGCCACCTCCCGGGGCATGACCCTTCATTTCCTCCTCATCCGAAGAATGGGGATGCCGATATCTAGTTCCCATAGTTGTGGGGGATAAAGTGAGATGATACATGGAAAAGGTAGCCCACAGCACCTAGCCCTCAGTGAGCCTCTCAAATAGGGCATCCAGCATTGCTGTTAGAACCATCTACCCATGACATCCCATGTGAAGAAAGAGCTGAGCTCAGGCAGAAAGCAAGATAAAGACAGGAGGGAAAGTGGAGAGTTAGGGGACATGTCTTGGGGCAAATTATTTCCTTAAGATAGATATGCCTCAGCCCCCCCCAACTCAAAATACCAGAGCAATGCCCAAGGATTCACAATAGTTTAGATCCTCTACTATTGCTTGCATAGTTCCGAGATTTCGCTGCATACTCTATGTGGCATATATTTATTTTAAATCATATAAGTTGATATTAGTTTTGTCTGAAGATTTTAAAATTGTGTTCAAGGAATTGAGGGAAACCTGAAGATGGTATCACATTAGGTAGGAAGATGGGCAAATAAGAAGGACTATACCTTTGTGAGCGCCTCTTGAGTGCTGGAGCATCCACAGGCATTTCACGTCGATTATGTACATTTCTCAACCAGTTCCCTCAAGAGAGGAGTTTGTCAATGCAGCCAAGCAAACAATGGCTCAGAATGAGAAAGCGACTTTCCTAAATAGAAACAGATGTCAAACCCACATTGGTTTGCCTCAGATTACCTCTTTCCATTTCATATTTTAATTCACTCTTTTTAGGATTCCCAAATTATGGAAATAATTATTGTCCATTGAGTGGTCAACATGACTGATAAACACTTAGTATCGATGTTCGCATTTGTCACCAAATGTCATCCTTGGAACTCTTTTCATGTTGAGCTTAATCCTGGCACACATCATTCCTGGCTTTTGACACCTATTTAGGGCACAAGCTCACAATTAGGTGACTTCACCAATTAGAACTATGTGTGACTAATAAGGTAGCAACTTCACAGCAGTGCTTGCATACAGACTCACATCATCTCCAAATCATACAGTCTTTAAAAATGTGGCTGGGTGAGCCCCTCCCTCCAGATCATATTAGAAATCAGTGAGATAGTCCCCCAGAGCACAAGTTTCTTTGTAAATCAGATACTCTAGGAAGCAAAATGCTCTTTTAGGCCAGTTGATGAGCAGAAACAAGGACAGAGGCAACCAGCCTTTCTGAGGCAGTTGTACCTGTCATTTTCCTTAAATCTTAGGGTGACCATAGAGGAGGCCAACCAATGAGGGTATCGGAGGAATGTGAAGAGGAAGAAGACAGGAGATATCATTAGAAGTGTAGTCGCTGAGCGTGAGAGGGAGTCTAAGGCATGGGGAATGGTCAAAGAGGCAGATTCCAGCTTATTCATAGACTGGGCTTCAAGATTTACTCATTGGGGATCCCTGATATACAGTGATCCTTATTCACCTCTACTTATTGTTCTTCCACACACCCCCATTCACTCCACCCACAAAGGGGAGGGCTGTTGCTACAAAAGAATCAAGTCCAAGGACAACTGATCAAGTGATAGACCCTAGAGTTACAAAGCAGAATTCTTGATAGAATGTCAGAAAAGCTAAGAGCTGAGAGTTCCAAACTAATGTGTCTGCTCTCTTTTATAAGAGGGAACCCCCAAAAACTTGTAATTATTTTTTGGAGGGTGGAAACTTATAGTACACTTCTCCCACTAGTTAAGTGTTCTAGGAATCCCTCAGCATCAGTGTACCAATTAGTATTGTGAGAGGCTGTTGACTTCAGTTAATTTTTTTTTCTGGAGAGTCAAGGTGTTTGCGCGTTTTATGATGGGTGATTTACAACCATACCTACCCACATTGCACGGAGTGTTCAGCAGGTTTTGACCAAAAACAGCATAACCCTCATGTCCCACCCTCCCTATTCACCTAATCTTACCCCAGTAGATTTTTTGTTTGTTTGTTTCCCCAGATGTAAAAGGTTCCCAAAGGGAAACATTTTGTCGATGTGGAAAAAGTAAAACAAACAAACAAATGGCAGAAACACTAAAAGGCATCAAAATTGACAAGTTCAAAAACTGTTTTTGAGCAATAGAAAAAGCATCTCGATAGGTGTATTGCATCACACAGAGTACTTTGAAGGTGACTGAAGTTTAAACATGTAAGAATAAACACACAATTTTTTATAAATAAATTCTGGAGATCCCCCTCTATATATGAAATATCTGAGTTGTTTCTCTCTTCCCCCAAGCTGCAGGTCTGGTTGGGGGTGGGGGGGCAGGCCTTCAGTTGCCTCCTGCTTAGGAAGGCCCCCATATTAAGCCTTCTGGGGTGAATTCCCGGAAGATCTTTGGACTTACTTTTAGAATGGGCCTTCGATTAGAGGCATTGGGGTCCACTGAGCCCACGATGGTCTGGCTCCAGTCACCAAAGCCACACCTCAACACTGGGAATTGTAACCAGAGATTTAGGTGATAGTTGGTCAACAAGTACAACAAATATTCATCACCTACATACTATAACAAAGCCTTTGTCCTCTTGCAGCCTCCTATGTTCTTATAAGGCTGCAGTCCCCAGCCTTTTTGGCATCAAGGACCAGTTTCATGGAAGACAGTTTCCACAGACTGGGGGAGGTGGGTACCATCAGGCATTAGATTCTCATAAGGAGCTAACAGCCTAGATCTCTCACATACGCAGTTCACAATAGGGTTCACACTCCTATGAGAATCTGATGCCTCTTCTGATCCAACAGGAGGTGGAGCTCCACTGACCTGCTGCTCACTTCCTGCTGTGCAGCCAGATCCTAACAGGTCAGGCATCAGAACCAATCCACAGCTTGGGGGTTGGGGATCCCTGCTGCAAGGGACAGTCAATGAACTAATAAGTATTTACTATAATGTCATGTGTTAACAAAAGAGTAGGGTATTGTGGGCTATTTTATAGAATGGTCATAAAAGATCTCTCTGGGGAAGCAATATGTGAGCAAAGACTTACATCAAACGAGGAAAGGAGCCGTGTAAATATTTAAAGGAAGGGTTCTCCAGGAAAAGAGAACCTAGAAGCAAGAACCAGTTTAGCAAGCTCACAGAAGACCAGAAAGGCCAGTACCACTAAGTAGAGAGAGCTAGAGAAGGTAGCTGGGTATTGAAGACTGTCTTAATAATGTGTGTCCTCCAGGCTAGCAGAAACTTCTCCCTGAAAGCCTGTGATCCACTAGGCAGTTGAATCTGAGTCTCAGTTAAATACTTGGATGTAACTAACAATGGCTTAAAAGAACTAATGGAGCTTTCCAAACTTCTTTTCTCAATTCCAATAGAGGAAGAGAAACTGGTATGCCAAGGCTCTGCCCTTGTTTGTCTCAGAGCTTTCTACCACTCTACTAACACTCCTACCATCCCTAAAGGGAGGTGAGATTTATTGTTCCCATTAAAGAGTGGAGGAGCCCATGCCGCACCCTCCAGGTTAGGGCTAGTTGCAATGGCAGGGTGGTACCTCTCTTCTAGCCTGGATAATCTATCCCACTTAAACCCAGAAAGCCTGTCTATTTTTAAAATTACAAGTATTTTATAACTATAAAATCCTGTATTTATTTGAGCCCTTTTAAAAGTAAGCCGAATCGTGTAACTAGTGTCTGGATTACAATATATTTAAAAATAGAGAAATTACTCTTCTATCAATGTTGAAATTTTAATTTAGCATAAAATAAAAATTATATGGGTTTTAATGTCTATTATCCTTAAATAGAAATATGATTTAATCCTAAATAAGCACTAGATTCTATCAAAGGTCTATTGTTATTTTTTCTAAATCAGGGGAGGGGAGGAGGGTGTGTTCATTAGCTCATTCCCCAGCCATTATATTGATGAACAACTGATTATTACAAGAGTCTTGTGTATTCAGGGACAATTTTGAATCCTTATAACTTCTAATTTTTGTTTAGAATTTTGCCTTCCAAAGCCACCCTGAGCAAGCTATTTTCCATCCCAGCCTTGGCACAGCCCTTCACATACGAAGGCCACACACACCACATGTCCCTAATGCCCTTTGCTCATAGCCAAGCTTCCTCTGCCCTCCAGACAATTGCTTCCCATGCTCCTAACATCCAGAAGGTTGTTCTTTGGACGCTGTTTCCTGGTTTACCAACAAGTGACTTCATTAAATGTGGTGCCAAGGATTAAAAATGATTCTCCACATGTTGTCGTACCAGTATAGAGAGACATGCCATTTAGGCTGTCTTCACTCTTTCTCCCTCATTAAGTAGCCTTTTTTCCCTCTCAAGTTCCTTCCTCTCCATGGGTCCCTTGCTTTTTGGGGATAACATTTAGCTATTTATCTGCTCCCTTTCCTGAAAATATAAACAACCTCAATATTTGCTACCTAATTTTCTTTTTCATGCCTCATATCACCTTTGTTCCCCATCTTTAAGCTTTCTATTTGGGCATGTGTTTTTCTTTAAATCCGTAGCACTTAGTATAGTGATCAATTATCCTGGGTAATTGCTCCTCATTTAAGAATCCCCATTCTTTCTCATTAAAGACCAGACAAGAATACGTCCTCCCATTGACCAGGTGCACCAGATCTCTTACTTATCCCCAATTTGCCATTTTGCAGTTTCGTGCTTAAGAGCTCATTCATGGAGGGGCATAATTTGAGTGACTTGTGCTTGCTCAGAAGGGACAGCTGGCTCCACTGTTCGGTGCCCTCCTGGCTGTAAGAGACTCGGTGCTGTTTTCCTCTAAGCTGCTTCTCTTCAGGGTCACCCAGGGCTCTGCTAAATACGCGAGATAACTTTGTGTTTGTGTGTGTGTGTGTGTGTGTGCGTGTGTGTGTAATAGTCATACATCTTCACCTACCCTGACCCAATTCAGTTTTCCCCTCTAGTTTCCAGATATCTTGGTAACGATTGTCCACGTTGTCATTCTGAAGTTATAAAATGAGGCTAATGGCCCTTTCTCATTACTTCTAGCTACACTGGGCTTTTTAAAACTCCTCTGTTTGATGTCTTCTTTATTGGTTAACATTATTTGCTGCTATTGTCAATGGGATTTCTTCCTGCTTATTAGATATACCCCCTAGAAATATAGTGTTGAGAGTTTCTGTTCTGCATATTTAAAAATTGAGATGAGTCCAAAGTGGGTATTCAAAGAGAGAGGACCCTTTTTGGGACCATAACTTAAAATTCCAGTCAGCAACCCTTTGGAGATGCAAATTCAGGAAGCCACTCTCCTTTTGGACAGCTTAATGATCTGTAGTTAATAGTAAGAGGCTAATGGGGAGATGCAGTACAGCTGGACTGAGGTTAGCCTTTCTCAGCTCTTCAAATGGCACAGTGATTACCATCATTGAGATACACAATCCCACCCAGAATCAATAACCAAAAGCACAAAGACTAAGCAGTAGCTTGTCAGTGTGGCCTGTTCTCATACAGACAAGTTGTTCTGCCCCAGCCAGTAAATGATGCCTCTTTTTTGAGCCTGCCCAGGCTGGGCAGTTGACTGTACAACAAACAGCCCCTCCAACAACTCTGGGATGGAGAGTGCTAGATTCAGGGTCAATTTCTCCCCTTACTTGAGTGCACACAACTTAGGAGAAGCTGAGGTAACTTGGTAGCAAAACATAAGTCTGGGAGCCATATAATACCTAGCTGCTGGCAGCAACTGATGGGTTCTTATGCCTCGTATGTAAAATTGGCTTGGAGTTACTGTGTGTCAGGGTTTCAAGTCCTAAAATTTCCAACATCTTGTTATCTTCTGTCAAAAGCCCAAGTGAATTAACAATAATAAAAAATAAACAACCTCATTCAAAATGGGCAACGGACTTGACTAGACATTTCTCCAAAGACTATGTACAAATGGCCAATAAGCACATGAAGAGACGTCCAACATCACTAATCATTAGGGGAACGCAAAATGCAAATCAAACCCTCTGTGAGTTGCTATTTCACATACATGAGGATGACTGTTATGAAAAAATAGAAAATAATTGTTAGTAAGGATGTGGAGAAACTGGAGCCCTTGTGCACTGCTTGTAGGAATGTCAAATGGTATAACCACTATGAAAAACAATGTGGCATTTCCTCAAAAAATTAAATGAGGTAGTACAATGTGATCCAGCAATTCCAGTTCTAGGTATTCACCCAAGACAATTTAAAGCAGAGTCTTGAAGACATAGTTGTACACCCATGTTTCATAGCCACATTATTCACAATAGCCAAAAGATGGAAGGAACACAAGTGTCCATAGATGAATGAAGGGATACGTAAAACATGGTGTCTAAGTACAATGGAATACTATTCAGCCTTAAAATGGAAGGAAATTCCGATACATGCTGCAACCTTGAGACATTACGCTAACTGAAGTATACCAGGTATAAAAGTCAAATACTGTAGTATTTCACTTATATGAGATGTCTAGAGTAGTCAAATTCACAGAGGCAGAAAGTAGAATGGTGGTTCTGAAGTTGGCAAGAGGGAGGAATGAGGAGAGTTGTTGAAAGGCTATAGAGTTTTAGTTTTGCAAAATGAAAAGAGTTCTGGAAATGGATGGATGTAGTGGTTTCCCACTGCAGATGTACTTAAGGCCACTTAATTGTGCACCTAAAAATGGTTAAGATGGTACTTAAGTTATGCGTGCTTTACCACACATTTTTTTAAAAAGCACAAGTGAAAGATGCCATCTTTTCTCAGGAGCCCAGGCTTTGGAGGTACAGACTAGAACTAAAAGGCAAAAAAAAAAAAAGAGAGAGAGAGAGAGAAAGCCAAGGGAATGAATCTTGTCTTTATATGAAACTAATTGCAAATATGCTTTTTTTTCCCCACAGAGTCATTTTTCTCTCAAGAAGGGAGCTGCAGCCTTAGGGATTGGAACAGACAGCGTGATACTGATTAAGTGTGATGAGAGGTGAGCATGCATCTGCACCCCTCATTGGTTAGAAATTTACAAAGTCCACACAAATACCTTTTGGTCTGAAAACAGGAAATGACCGTGGGCAGCAAGGCTGCCTCCCTCCCAGTCACTGCCAGCTGCTGTTTCCTTTTAACATGTGCTCTTGCTTGGAGTCCTTGGATGTTGTTCCTCCATGCCATGGAGCCTTCCATAGTCCCTGACTGAATCGGAACCTTTATTAAATCAATCAAAATAGTCTGCACCAAGAAGGTGCAAAAGGACATTCATCACCCCGGCACTTTACCAACAGCAGGCAATTTGAGCACTGATTTATGGCAGTATCATCACTTTCAGCACTATGAATTGTGTAAACTTGATGGGGTGGTTATGGGAGGGGAGACAGTTTGGTGAGCAGGAAGTAAATAATGCACCAGCAACTCAACAACTTGGTGCCAGAGTCAAGGGACTGTCAGGGGAAATACCTTTCTTAATTGGCACCAGAACTCATAGGCACTCTGGGATTCAGTGTGGTACTTTGTGGGAGAGATTTTAAAGTATTTCAGAATGTCCGTGAAAAGTATCACTGGCTTATAGGCCTAGAACCTACTAACAATTTAATTCAGTCTAAAGGTTTGAGTAAGAATATTCACTAAACTAAAAGGGAGCCCCTCAATTAACCATTTATGTATTCATTTGTATTTATTAATCAGATGTGTAGCTTGCCCACCGTGTCACTAGGCTTTAAAAGGCAAAATACACGATTCCAGATCCCTGACAATCTGTGATCTAGGTGGGAAGAGGAAGTGACATCAGAAGGAGACAGTTGCATGGTCAAATTGCATGGCACAGAGCACACATTTGAACATCGATTTAGATGGAAAGCTTCATGCAACAGGTGGGACATAAACTGAATTTTCAAAATTAGGAGTGAGTTGGATGGATGGAAGGAAAGGCAGGGGCAATTACAGAAGACTGAATACCACAGCAAAGACACAGAAGGTGGAGCAGGAGGAAGGAGGACCTTGTGGGGCTCCAGAACCCAGACCTGAGCAGAGGTACGAGGAGCCATGGCAAATATGGTCTGTCACCTGAAACTCTGAAAGCTCTAAAAACCCAACTGATCAGTAACCAAGTTTACCCATGGGTGGTGAGATTAAAAAGGATTGCCACTTTCTTGTTTACACCTTTCTATATTGCTTGATTTTGTTTCATTGTTTACAAAGAACACATATAACTTTTTTTTTGAGTTGGAGTTTTAGTCCAGGCTGGAGGGCAGTGACATGCTCATGGCCACCCTAGCGTCAGCCTACTGGGCTCAGGCAATCCTTCTGCCTCAGCCTTCCAAGTAGCCGAACTATAGGTGCACGCTACCATGACTGACCAATTTTTCGATTTTTTTATTGTAGAGATGAGGTCTCGCCAAGTTGCCCAGGCTGGTCTCAAACCCGTGGGCTCAGGCAATCCTCTCACCTTGGCCTTCCAAAGTGCACATATAACTTTTACAGTCAGAAAAATAAGGTGTTTTGTTTTTCATTTGTCGGGGGGGAGAGCTAAATTTAGGATTTGAGTTTGATAGGTCCTGAAACAAGGTAACTTGAAGGCATTTTTATTCAAGAAGCACCTGAATGAAGGCACCCTTCAGGAAGCAGTGAAGAGGAGAGGCTCTCTGGTGAGGTAAGCCAGGTGAGAGTCTCCAGCAATAAGACAGGCATGAAATGCTGAACAAACAGAGTGAGGAGAATGCATTTTGAAAAAGGAACTGCCTGATATTTTTTAAGGCTACCAGTGTTCCTCACTAGTAGGATCTGAGATGTAAGGAGAAAACAGCCCCCTCAAAAATTCTAACTAGGAATAAAGGTTTAGATGACTTTTAAATCTTTCCTAATCTGTAGTGGCTCTGTTATAAGAGCCTGGAATTCAGGGAAGAATCATCTAGACAGACCATCATCTGGCCCAGGCAGTCTTCCTCACTAGCCTAGTTGACAGACATTCTTGAGTAAATCTCTGTGGCCTGATAGGTGACCTAGAAGAGCAGAGGGGGCTCTTGTCTCCACTCTTCAAAGCATCAGTACAGCTGCCTCTACTCATGAAAATCAGCTGTGACAACAGAAGTGTTCTTGGATGGGTCCACCAGCCAGTCAGCTGGATCCTCATGGGAGCACAAAGATATCTGACTGTCTGAAGAAGCATCATGCTTGCAAGAGAACTGCAGACCTGAAAGAAGGAAGAGTGAGAAGGGGAAGCAGAGGAGTGGTAGGGAAAGGGTCCTCGGACAGCGCTGTCAGGACAGGCACCAAGAGCTTGTCACACTCCAACAGGAGGGCAGAGAAGAAGGCAGGAGGCACGGAATGCTGGAGAGCTAGTGGGGTCTAGAATCAGTGGCTGACCAGGTGGCCTCAAATTTGAAAGTCAAATAATTATATATATATAATTATAAATTGTAAATATATATATATATTTTAAAAGATGGAAGTCTTACTCTGTCATCCAGTCTGGAGTGCAGAGTGATCATAGTTCATTGTCTCAACCTCCTAGACTCAAGTGATCCTCCCACCTCAGCCTCCTGTGTGGCTGGGACTAAGGGCATGTGCCACCACACCTGGCTAATTATTTTTTAAATTTTAATAGAGATAATGACTCACTATTTTGCCCAGACTTGTCTCGAACTCCCGGCCCCAAGTAGTCCTCCGACCTCAACCTCTAAGTGCTGGGATGAGTCACCACACCTGGCTTATTTAAACAATTTTAGAAGCCATTTTTAAACACTAAAATACCATGCTAAAAATGTTTATTTTTTTCAGAAGATGATGCTCTCTTCAGTGCTCCTCTCCGCTCATACATGCCATGCCCCTTGGATGAGATCGGGAGAAAGGGGCCATCAGGCAGCTAGGGCTAGGGATTTTTTCCTGCTCATGAGCCTTGTGGGATGGGGGAGAGAGGAAGGAGCTATAGAGGAAGTAGGAAGAAGGAAGGAAACAGGAAAGAGCAAAAAGGATAAGAAATAAAAGTTAGGGGGCTGGGCGTGGTGGCTCAAGCCTGTAATCCCAGCACTTTGGGAGGCTGAGGCAAGTGGATTGCCTGAGCTCAGGGGTTTGAGACCAGCCTGGGCAACTTGATGAGACCTCGTCTCTGCAATAAATCAAAAAATTAGCCGGGCGTGGTAGCACGCTCCTGTAGTTCCAGCTACTTGGAAGGCTGAGGCAAAAGGATCGCCTGAGCCCAGCAGGTTGAGGCTACAGTGGCCATGATTGTGCCACTGTACTTCAGCCTGGGTGACAGAGTGAGACTCTGACTCAAAAATAAAAAATAAAGAACTAAAACATAGGAAAAATAAAGCCTGGGAGCAAAAAGTTTGTGGTGGAAATGAGAAGTGAAGCAAGGAAGAGAGATGTAGAGAGAAATGTGGGTGGAAGTAGGAAACACAGTGAGACCTTTAAAAGGAATATATGACAGTTTTTACTATCTAGAAGCAACACAGGCCTACTTCAAAAAAATAGAAAATAACTGGGAAAAATTATAGTTCCACCATCCAAAGATCATCACTAACACCATATTGGTATCTAAACCTTTGAATCTCATTTTCTAAGCATAGCAGGTTATTATATTCTTTTTTCCTCTTTACATATTTGTATTCATATTTCTTTTTCTAATTACAACTGAGAACATGAGTATTTTTCCACATTATCACAGACACAAACAAACTTAGCTACATAATATTAGAGGTGTGACTCTGTCAGAAAGTATTATATAGTACCTTAGAGACCTGGTTCCAGAGTATGAATTCAAATCTTGGCTCCAGCACATGGGCAATTGCCTTTCTGTGCCTCAGTTTATCACAAAAAAGGAAAAAGTAATGGCACCTGCTTCATAGGGTTGTTATGAAGATTAAATGTATCAGCAAATGTAAAATCCTAAAAGCAATACCTAAAATGGGGTAAGCACAAAATGTTAGTCCTCTACTGTACATTTTTCTATTTCTGGATTATTGTTACAAATAAACTTTCCATCCTTCAAAGAACATTCTTATCTGTCCGTAGCTTCCCCATTTATGATTATTTCTTTGTATATTTAGTAACTTTTATAAATATTTTTAAGAGAAGGGATATATCAGGCCAAACTGTCTTGCAAAAGGTTTCACCAAATTATTCTCCTAGCAATACTGTATAAGAGTATGTTGGAAAAAAATTAAAACTGTGTTAGTAGCTACATATAGTCTTTAGCTCTATATTGATAATTCGTATAATCTGTATAGCATGAGTTTAAGTCTGAAAGCGTGACCCTAATGGTTTAATTGAACTTGAAGTGTTAGGGGTTAAGAGTAAAGGAGAAGGCCTTGGACAGTCACTTGTAGCCACCATTTGGGTCTGAATCTGTTCATACACTCTGGGCAGCCATTGTGTTCCTTGTGAAAGTCAGATGTCCAGTTCAGAAAATCACTTAAGACTGACAAGGTGAGTCCCTACATGCTTGTTTCTCCTAATATGCTTTGTAAAGTTCATTTGGGCTTCCCCATGCACAGGCCTGGATCTGCTCTCTAAGGTTTTCATTTCTCGTAGTTACTCTATCCTACTGTATATTATTCTACCAGTGGCTGGGGCGACAGGTTTTATTGTATCCTATAGACAGTTGACTTAGTAGAAGGTTCACAATTGGAAGGAAATATCCTAGTGAAAGAGAACCGTGTGTGCCTTTCTAACAAGGCCAAAGCCACATATGGAGGAAGATCTCGTGAAATACCCTTCCTTAATTAGTAGTCACAGGGGCTTACTTTGGTGACCAATTTAAAGTGAAATATGATTCTCAGTTAAAGTGGAAAAAAAGGAAAATAGATAGTAAATCTTTCATTATTTGCACTAGGTCCTATCAGAGTTGAAAATGAAAAAGCAGTTTATTATTCATACTCTATTAAGTAGGATAAGATGATGTAACGCAAAACTTCAGTTCACCATGGCTTACATTTTAATGTGAAGTATCATAACTAAAAGTATCATAACTAAATATTCCATTTTGTAAAAATTAAATATTAAATTCAAAAGAGGAAAAATGTGTTAAGTGAATCCTTGGCATCATAAGTTCTAGTTTAAGAGTTCCCTTTCCATGTTAGCAAAAATTTGAATTTCAAAGCGATGGGATTAATGAATTTTCATTCAAGTGTCATTGGATCTAATATTTGCAAAGTTTGAATGAGTTGGATTCAAATTTAATGATATGTTGATGTGTCTAAGGATTGAGAAGAAAAGTGAATCAATATTTAGTAGAATATAAGTATATATGAAAGAAGACTGAGCAATATTTTAGAATTGGATCAGGCCACTGAACAGAGATGTTTCTCAAATATTCAGTCAGGGAAGAAGAGAGAAAATTTCTATTATACGGATGATAATTTGGAAGAATATGAAGTTCCCATATGATAGAATTAGGAGCCTGTGAGCTACTTCTTTTGGCTGCAGGCAGTGGCCTTGATTTGGAACACAGTGGCAGATGCGGTGGACATGGTCACAGATGTTACAAAACTTAGTCTAGTGTGAAACAAGCACAGGAAGGTAAGCACTGTGATAGGGGAAATATAGGCTGCTATTGATACACATCCAATTCTGCATGGAGAGGAAGGATGATGGGAGTTAGCCAGATGAAGAGGAAATAAAAACATGTTCCAGAAAAATGCAACAGCACATTCTAAACCACAGACGTGAGATGGAATTTGGCTTGTTCAAGGAACTGAAAACATGAGAGGATATAGTCAGAATATCCTTGTCATGAAGGGTCTTATGAACCATGTTAAGCTGTTTGGGCTTCGGGTTGAAGTCATGGAACACCACTGGAGGGTTTTGAGCTGAGGAGCAACATCATAGTTTCGTGCTGAAATATTCTCAATGCAGAGTGAACGTGGGATCAAGACCGGGAGTTGATAGCTGTTGTGGCAATAGGAATGGAAGACGGTGAATGGTGGGCTGACAGGTGGCAGAGCAGTAGAAAGTTCTGGGATTAATGGAAAGTGTTGACTGATTGGTGTGTAGACCAAGAGAGGAGCCAAGATGCATGCCAAGCTGCTGGCTTGCCAGCTAAGTTGATGTGGCGCTCTTCTCCAAGATAAGGAACCGTGGCAGAGGTGAAAAGCTCAGATTTGGAGATGTTGAGTTTGAAGATCATATGAGACATCCAAGTGAGGGTGTTAGGTAGGCAGTTGAAAAGTATGAGCTTGGAGCTCAGGAGATATACAAGAAAAGCCATGCAGAAATGGGCCTAGGAAAGAACTCTAAGAGGCATCTGTGTTTCAGGGACCGTCGAGTAAGAAGAGTCTGCAAAGGAGGTTGAGAAGTAGTAGCCAGACTTGTCAGAGGAGAATGAAACTGGGCCACAAGGGCTATGAGACTGTTTCTAGAGGAAGGAGTGGTCAACAGTATCAGACGCTGCTAATAGATGGAATGAGGGCCACCAGCTGCCCATTGGTTTCACTTCTAAGGAGGTGGCTGGTGAGTTTGGCAAAAGCAGTTTCCACAGAGGAGTGAGGGTAGAAGGCAGTTTACATGGGCTTGGTGAGTGGTAGATGAGAAAAGGAAGGAAGCAGTGCAAAATTCGGAGGGCAGTGTTGAGTCTAGGGTGACTTTTGGTTTTGTTGTTTTAAGGAGAGGGGCTTAAGGTCCGTTTCACTGTGAGATGGAGGACCTGCTAAAGAGGAAATGTGAAATGTGTGAAAAAAAGGAAGGGATAAAATAGATAATAGAGGTTTCATTTTCCTTATTGAGCTCCTTAGTCTGTGGCTAAAATTGTGTAGGCTCTTTCTCTGAGGAGCTCACACGAACTCTGAAATTATCTCACATCATAAAATTGAAAGGAAATGGGACAGAGAGTAAGAGGCCAGGGGCCAGCCTGGGCTTGCTTGTATTGATAAGCTGCTAATGGCTTTCAAATGGGACACACTTAGAATGGGAAATGTCCGTAGACATTAACTCATCCACCTTTTGATTATGCGCACCTTTAAAATAATTTCAAGATTAAATAAAAAGTGCAAGAATAGTAAAAGGAACTCCCAAATGCCCTATACCTAGATTCACCAATTGTGAACATTCTGACCCATTTGCTTTCTCTTTCTCTCCACATATCCTATATATATAAAATTCAGTATTACTTATTGAATGTAATAAACATTACATATATAGTTTCACACATATATATACTTTTTTTCAGAACCATTTGAGAGAGTCCCTAGCAGATATCATGCCACTTTACCCCTTAAAACCTCAATGTGTATTTCCTAAGAAAAAAGATATTCACTTACACAGTCACAGGACAATTATTAAAATCAAGAGATTTTATATCAACACAATACTATTATGAAATCTACATTCCTATTAAAATTTCAAGCCAGACTCGGTGGCTCAGCCTGTAATCCCATGCTTTGGGGGGCTGAGGTGAGTGGATTGCCTGAGCCCGCGGGTTCGAGACCCGCCTGGGCAACTTGGCGAGACCTCATCTCTACAATAAATCAAAAAATTAGCCAGGCGTAGTAGCATGCGCCTGTAGTTCCAGTTACTTGGAAGGCTGAGGCGGAAGGATCGCCGGAGCCCAGCAGGTCGAGGCTGCAGTGGCTGGGAGCGGCCACTGCACTCCAGTCTGGGCGACTGAGTGAGACTCTAACTCAAAAAAAAAAAAAAATTTCATCAGTTGTCCCGATAATATGCTTTACAGCTATTTCCACCCCCCTAGTCCGGGATCACACATGTCATTTAATTGCCAAGTCTCTTTTGTCCCCTTTAGTCTGGAATATTTCTTCAGCCTTCCTTTGTCTTGCATGACATTAATTTTTTTAAGAGTATAGTTTAATTTGCAGTTAATTTAGATTTGTTTGATATCTCCTCATGTTTACATTCAAGTGATGCATTTGCAGCAGGATGTTCAGGGAAGTGATGCTTATCTTTCTCAAGTGCATCACATCTGGAGGCTTGCCCTAAGATCAGTAATATTAATTTTGACTGTTTGGTTAAGGCTGAGTCTGCCAGGATCCTTCACTATAAAATAACTGTTTACTCCTTTGCAGTTAATAAGTATGTTGTAGGAGATGCTTGGAGACTATATAAATGTCCTGCTTCTGAAGTATTCACCCACTGTTTAGCATTTATTGAAGATTTTTGCCTGAATTATTGTTATGATAATTTTTCTAACTCCATCATTCCTTCAATGTTTGTTAGTTCCTTTTATTCTACCGTAGGGAAGAGCTCCCCTTGCCTTTTTGTCTCTTTGTCCTCTCTCCCTCTCTCTTTTATACAGACTCAAGGGTATTTTTAGAAATTAATACCCTCTAGCATCTTCTTCCACTCTCTCTTCTATTTCTCCTCTTTTTTCCCCCTCTGGGTTTTCTTTACGTTATCTTAATTACAAGTAATTTGTAGTAAAACCTTACAGAAGATAAATCTGACCAAAACACATGGTACCTGGTGACATAACACTAGAAGAGTCACTGGCCTTGCTAGCTTCCATGTAACACTAGAATTGTTAGCTATTTTAATTAATGCTCTTATACCACAAATTAACTACTAGTGCTTTTGAATACATTTTTGCTTTTCTTTTAAGCATGTCACTCCAACTTTATAAATTATAGGTAGATTACATTTTTCTGTGCTTGTTAAGCACCACACTTTATCATATAATTGATTTAAACAATTGAAAGTATAAATAATCTGGGGTCATTATACTCTTTTATTAAATTAGCTGAATTGCGGCCAGTGCCTGAAGGTAGCTAGGGATACTAATTAACTCTTTCAGGTCATCGGGGAGCTGTTTGGTGCACTGCAAAATGATAGACTTCACAGAAACACTACAGTCTGTTATTAGTGACCCAGGGATGTGGGAGCTCTCTGAGTGCCATATTTCCTGGGGGATTTAGATGCAGAGAACTCAGGGGTGCTAGTGGGAGTGTGTGTTTTTATGTCCCACATGAAGAAGGATTATGAGATAATATTAGCTGACACTTATTAAGTGTTTATTATGTGTCAGACACAGTCCTAGGCACTTTATACAATTGGTCTAATTAATTCGTTTAATTAGAGACACACGAGTATATTTCCTCACATTTGCCTCACACTGAGATAGTTTATAAAGCGTTTCTATATAGACAACAATTTTAAACAGCATGAAACACTGATTTATTTTTTCCTCCTTTTTATTCATAGCACTTCACAAGTGACATGTCCAAGGTCACATGGCTAGAGTGAAGAGTCAGGACTTGGACTCAGAAGAGAATTCCTAGTGTTCACTAGTTAAACATGGCCCGCCTTTCTTTTTAATTCTTCCTTCCTTCCTTCCTTCCTTCTTTTTGAAAGCAGGAGTTTATTAAGAAGATAAAAAAAAAAAAAAAAAAAAAAACGGGCTCCCAAGTAGGAGGGAACCTGAAAGAGGGTTGCCCTCTTTTTCTTTTTTTCTCTTTTTAATTGTGGTAAAATACATGTAACATAAAATTTACCATTTAACCATTTTTGAGTGCACATTGCAGTACAACTGTCACCACTATCCATTTCTAGAACTCTTCTCATGTTGCAGAACTGAAACTCTGTACCATTAAACACTAACTCCCCATCACCCCCTTCCCTCATCCCCAGGCAACCACCATTTTACTTTCTGTGTCTATGAACTTGACTCCTCTAGGTACCTCACTTAAATAAATGGAATCATGCAGTATTTGACTATTTGTGACTGATATATTTCACTTAGTATAATGTCCTCAAGGTTGTAGCATGTGTCAGAATTTTCTCCCTTTTTGAGGCAGAATAACATTCTGTTGTATGTAGATACCACATTTTGTTTATCCATTCATACACTTATGAACACCTGGGTTGCTTTCACCTTTCACCTCTGGGAATAATACTGCTGTGAAACATGAGTGTAAAATTACCTCTTTGAGACTCTGTTTTCAGTTATTTGGGGTAGATACATAGAAGTGGAATTGCTGGATCATATGGTAATTCTACTTTTAATTTTTTGAGCAATCTCTATATTGTTTTTAATAATGACTATATCAACGTCAAGAGTTCTCTTCTCTCCATATCCCCCCCAACCTTTGTTATAGTTTTATTGTTGATAGTAGCCATCCTAACAGGTGTGAAATATATCTCATTTGTGGTTTTGACTTTCATTTCCCTAATGACTAATGATGTTGAGTATCTTTTCATTTACCTGTTGGCCTTTTCTATGCCTTCTTTAGAAAAAGGTATACTCAGGTCATTTGCTCATTTAATTTTTTTATTTTTATTTTTATCTACTTAAGGGGAACAAGTGCAGATTTCTTACATGCGTGTATTGCATAGTGGTAAAGTCTGAGCTTTAGTGTACCCATTACCCAGATGGTGTATATTTTACTCAATAGGTAATTTTTCATCCCTCAACCTCCTCTCATCCATTTGCCTGTTAGAGTCTCTAGTGTCTATTATTCCACTCTGTATGACCGTGTGTACCCATAGTTTATCTCCCGCTCATACATGAGAGCATGTACTTATGATTTATTTTCTGTTTCTGAGTTATTTCACTTAGGGTAATAGCCTCCAAGTTTCACCCATATTGTTGCAAAAGACATGATTTCATTCTTTTTTGGTTTTTTTAGCTTCATCCACTTTTAATTTGGGCTGAGAGTTTTTGTTATTGAGTTGTATGAGTCCCCTGTATATTTTGGATATTAACCCCTTATCTGATATAAGATTGCAAATATTTTCTCCCATTCCATGGGCTGCTTTTTCATCTTGTTGATTGTTTCCTTTACTGTACAGAAATTTCTTAGTTTGATGTAGTCACACTTGTTTATTTTTGCTTTTGTTGCCTGTGATTTTGGTATCACATCCATAAAATCATTGCAAAGATCAATGTCATGGAGATATTCCCCCATGTTTTCTTCTAGGAGTTTTGCAGTCTCAGGTCTCATGTTTATGTCGTCAACCCATTTTTAGCTGATTTTTGTGTATAGTGTAAGGACCTAATTTCATCTCTTTTTTTGCATGTGAATATCCAGTTTTTCTAACTATTTATTGAAGAGACTATTCTTATGTATTTGTGGCACCCTTGTTGATGATTGGATAACCATATATGTGTAGGTTTATTTCTGGGGCTTCTATTATGTCCCATTCATCTATATATCTGCTTTTATTCCAGTACTATACTCTCTTAATTATTATAGATTTATAATATAATTTGAAATCAGGAAACACAATGCCTCCAGCTTTGGTCTCCTTGTTCAATATTGCCTTAGCTATTCATGGTCATTTGTGTTTCTATGTGAATTTATAAAATTGTTATTTCTATTTCTGTGAAAAACACTGAAATTTTGGTAAGGCTGTCATTGAATCTGTAGATCACTTTGGGTAGCATAGACATGTTGACAATATTGATTCTTTCACCATGAGCATAGGATATCTTTCCATTTATTTGTGTTTTCTTCAATTTCTTTCATCAATGCTTTAAAGTTTGAAGTAAACAGATCATTCACCTCCTTGGTTAAATTTATTCCTATTTTATTATTTTCAATGTTATTGCAAATGAAATTATTTTCTCATTTTTTGGATAGTTGTTTTTAGTGCGTAGTAGCACAACTGATTTTTATTTGTTGGTTTTTGTATCCTACAACTTTACTGGATTCATTTATTATTTCTAACAGATTTTTGGTAGAATCTTTAGGATTTTCCATATATAAAATCATGTCATCTTAAAATAGTGGCAATTTAACTTTTTCTTTTTTGATTGGGATGCCTTTTACTTGTTTTTCTTGCCTAATTGCTCTGGCTAGAACTTCCAGTACTATGTTGGGTGGGATTGGCAAGAATTGGCATCCTTATCTTGTTCCTAATCTTAGAGGAAAAGCTTTCAACTTTTCACTATTGAGTATGATGTGTTAGCTGTCGGCTTGTCATATATGACCTTTATTGTGCTGAGGCACATTTCTTCTATACCTAATTTTTATCATGAAAAGATGTTGAATATTTTCAAATGCTTTTCCTGCATTTATTGAGATGATCATCTGATTTTTGTCCTTCATTCTATTAATGTGGTATATCACATTTATTGATTTGCAAATGTTTAACCATCCTTGCATCCCAGGGATAAATCCTACGTGATCATGGTTTATGATCTTTTTAGAGGGCTATTGAATTTGGTTTGTTAGTATTTTGTTGAGAATTTTTGCATCTATATTCATCAGGGATATTGGCCTGTCATTTTCTTTTCCTATAGTATCCTCGTCTGGCTTTTGTATTAGTGTAATACTGGCCTTGTAAAATGAATTTGGAAGTGTTTCTTCCTCCTCAATTACTTGAAAGAATTTGAGAAGGATGGTCATGAATCCTTCTTTAAATGTTTGATAGGATTATCTAGTGAAGCTATTTGGTCCTGGGCTTTTCTCTGATGGGAGGTTTTTTTATTACTGATTCAATCTCCTTATTGATTGTTGGTCTGTTCAAATGTTCTATTTCTTTAAGATTAATGCTCTTGTTTCTAAGTTTAGTGAAAATTTATTTAGGATTTTGCATTTAGATATGATGTTGACTCTTGGTTTGAAATAGATGTTCTTTATCATGTTAAAGAAGTACACTCTTTTTCTTAATCTACCAAGAATTGTTTTTTCTTCTTCTCTCTTCCTACCTTCTTCTCTTCCCCCTTCTTTTTCCACAACCCCATTTATTTCTCTTCTGGTGTGGATGTGACTTGCATAAAATGCCTTTTACACATCAATTAAGATGACAAGACTTTCTAACTTTGATCTATTGATAGGATGAGTTGTACTAAAAAGATTTCCTAATAGTTCACACCTTTGCATTCTTAGAACAAATCTTATATGGATCCTATGCTAATATTTAATTTCCTTCTGGATTATATTTTCCATTATTATATTCAGGATTCTTGTAGCTGTATTTGTAAGACATTTCTATAGGTTTCTCTGGGCTATCTTTAACAGATTTTGCTTTCAGAGTTATCTAGTTTCATAAAATGAGTTCTGTACCTTTTTAATTGACTTTTCTATAAGAGTTTAGAGAGTATTACCTGCCAATAGTAGACTTGTTAAAATTCTTTCTCTGGGCCTGGCATCTCATTGGGCCTAGCATTGGTGGGGAGCAGTTCTTTGGCAACTTTCCTCTCACTTATTTTTTGTTTATTTACTTTTTCCAAATTTTAAAATATATTTTAAAATCAATTCTTGTAATTTACATTTTTCTAGGGAAAAGTATTCATTTCCTCAAAATTTTAAGATTAGGATAAATCTTTTTCTAGAATTCTTTTATAATACTAAAGTATATTTATCTATAACCTCCTTTCTCATTTCAAATGTTATATTTTCTCTCTTTTCTTTATTGGACTAAGCAGATATTTGTGTATCCATTGATCTTTTTAATGTCCCAGCTTTTAGATTTATTAGTTAAGTTTACTTTTATTAAGTTGACTAATCCACTGAAAAATTCATTTCTTCTTTCTTCCTGACTTGTTGTTTCCCTAGCTTCTTGGATTAAATATTTAGTTTAGTTGTTTTTAGCCTGTTATTTAATTTAGGACTATATATTTTCCTCTGATAATGATTTAGGATGCTTCTGATCCTTTTAATGTAGTATTCTCATGTCATTAATTTTGAATGTTCTGTAATTGCCGTTTTGGTTTTCTCCTGTACTCAAAGTTATTTAGAATGGTTTCTCACATTGTAACTTGGTTACATGCATGGTTTCTCACATTGTAACTTGGACCTGTTGTCATAATCTTCTTTTTTTCTTTCTACAGACATGTTCAGGGAAGAGTAGTAGTAGTTTGGGGAGAAAGAGGAGTGATGTGAAATTGTCAGCATACCTTCTTGCCCATGCAATTTCCCTGTCAACTCTCATACCAGCCCTCAATGGCAGCAATAAGGGAGTTTTATATTAAAAAAGAAAATAGCTCCTTACCACATCATGATTGAAGTCACCAGTTGCACATCACTTAGATAGTTGTATCGTGACAGTGTGTGTGTTAAATAAATGCTTCTGGAGAAGATCAATGAAAAGAATAAATATTACTAGAATTATGCACAAAAATCACCAAAAATGTCCTGCTCCCATAACCTGACCATGATGCTAAGTGATATCATTGTGCATTTTGGAAAACAAATCTTGAAAGAGAAAAACATGGTTGATCATTGCAGTTAAAATTGTTTTTTCAAGTCAAACTATATATTAAAGGGACCAAGGAAGTTCACATCTCATAATTATAGTAAAATTACTTGCAAAGGGCTTGGTTCTGCAATACCAGTACTTCTAAATTATCAGTTTTGCCCTCAGTTTGTTCATTTATCTTAGGGGCCTAAGACAGGCTACTCCCATTAGTCACATAGAGACACAGGGAGCTCTTTTCTCCAGGGGTAATTTGCACCGATGCTCTGCAATTTATAGTTGACAATTTTTCCCCCAAGTTAGTTTGTACAGTTTCCCTAGTCACCACGTAGTCTGGTCAATGTGAAGATTCACCTGAGTCCGTGAACTCTCCTTACTGTCTTTATATTGCAATCTTGATAGAAACATAGTTTTGCTTAGCCCTGACTAGTTTAAAAACAAAAATAAAAATCTAGCAGGTTTTTGTTACTCCTATAGCACTATAAAGAAGAACATCATCATATGTGTCTCAGGATGAGGTTACATGTTTTCTTTATTTACTAGTTAGTGCTGATAGCAATAAGAATTGGGGTCAAGGAACTACTCAATTCAGGGGATTCCAGAAAATCTTATGGAAATTTTGCATATTATTGTATTTCTAGAACTTAACCTCAAAACCTTCTTGTTAAGTTAAGGTAGTTAGTTGTACAGTGCCACGAATCTGGGTTTTTATATCAGACAGCTCTAGGTACCACACAATGCTAGTACTACTGCCAAGAACACAAGACTATCAAACATGTATTGAGTGGCTACTATACACTAGGCAGAGTTTTATACTTAGTGGCTTATGTTGTTTATACTTACTATCTCATTTAATTCTCATACAAACCTTGTGAGACAAGTACTATTATCACCTTATGAGTAAAAAGAAGAACTTATTCTTCAAGTACACAGAGTTAGCATAGGATCTGGGACAGGAACTCGTTGTCCTATCTCCACATTACAAGCTTTTAGCCATAGTCAACTGTCCCTCTTAGCCTCAGTTGCCTAATCTGCAACGTTAAGTGCAAAAATAACTCTTTTTTAGGGTTGGCAGGAAGAGCAAGGATCAGGTTGTTAGGCTCAGTGCAGTCTCTGCATCTGAAACTGGTCATTCATTATCACTGCAGGTGGCATTGCTATAATGTAATGTTAGTCAGTTTCTAACAGGAAGGAGCCGCATTCTTTGCACACATTTCCTTGAACAGAGCCCAAGCCCTACTCACTTAGGAAAGGCTGGTAGAATCTCTACAGTTTCAGCAAGGAACAAGATCAACCAATGACTCAACACCCCAAATGTGACCAGGTTTATTAAGCCTGCCTAGATGTATAGACTCTCTAGTAATCTGCTGTTTGTGGTAAGATAGTTCTTTCCTTTGGAGCCATGGTTAATATAGGCATGTATCTAGGCCCACAGTCCAAAGTGTATTTTGTGTCTTTTGCTTCTTCCCACAAAGGAAAGATCTTTCCAGCTGGTAGTTTAGTCTGTCATTCTAGCTGGGATATTGCCCAGGCAACTTTGTGGAACTATCTGACCCTATAGCCAAAACCTACCCAAAATCTCTATGCAAAGCAGCCACATCCAAAGCAGCAATCTGGTTCAATGATCCCTTCATAAACACCAACGACTAATTGAGAGCAGTGTTATAAAGCACCAGTAGCTACTTAACTGTGAGCGCAAAGGCAAATGTGTACATATTACAGAAACACATTTATACTATAGAGACACTTTGGGAACAGACATCAAATATTTGGTAGCTATCAACCAAAGTCTCCCAGGTACCAGGAGATGATTGTACAGAAAAGGTAGGACTTGCCAGATAGCTTTGAATCCTCAGAGGATAGTCAGCTGGTTGTCACCCAGTGTCCTCTCACCCAACAACATATGGACAGGCAGAGGATGTACAATGCTACGTCCGGAGTTCTCCTGCTCACTGCCCTCCTGCCACGATGGGCTCCAACCATGGGTCATATGAAAAGCACTTAATTAGTATGTTACACAATTATTTAAATACCTCCCAAGCTAAAATGTCCAGGTCTAAAGCAGGGTTTCTCAACATATGAACTTCAATCTACCTATATCAGAATCATCTGGGTACTTACTAGAAATGCAGACTCCTGTGCATATTTGCCTGTTTATTCGTTTATTGTTTGTCTTCTTTGCTAGCATGTAAGCCTTGGAGAGTAGAAACTGTCCTGTTTACCCTGGTACCCCAGTTCCTATCACAGTGCTTGGCATATAATAAGTGCTCAATAAATATTTATGGAATAATTAATTCCTGAACCCTATGCTGACCTACTGAATCAAAATCCCCAAGAATGGGGCCAAGGAATCTGCATTTTAAAAGGTACTTAAGTTATTGTTATGCACACCAAATTTGAAGAACCAGTGTTCTAAAGTTATTCAGCCAATTCTAAGATAGAGCAAAAGATGAAAGGTTTTGTCCATAGAGGTCCCCCACACTCACTGTCTGATCAGACATTAAAATAAACATATTAATATTCTTTGGTTAAACTCATCTTCCTAACTTTCTTTTCCTTCTAATATTTTTCAACAAATATTGGTCTACCACCTGTTGTAGTTAGGCTTTGGCTTCTTCTTAAGAGAACAAAACAAATAAAGACGTGGAAGACGGAGTGCATAGGAAAGATTAGAGCCATACCCATCTCCTTCCAGGCTACCAAAAGTGAACACTTGGAGTCGATGATTTGACAAACCCATGCCCTCCTCCTGCTCGTGGCTCGCTGATAAGGGAATGAAATAGACTATATGCTCATTATTGTTTTCCTGGCAGGCTTGGCTGACACCTCTGATTCATGAAAACCAGATATTTATTATCTTGATAGTTTTATCTTATCTTAAAACCTTTCCAAATAGGTTTCCTATATGTTTGACCCCTTCGAGTTTGTTCTGGAATCTTTGCATTTTATTTCCAGTTTTTTTTACCAGCATTGGATCTTGGGTAGTTATTTCACCTCTCAGCCTGTTAGCCTATTTGAAAAATGAGAAGATTCAACTAGAATCAGGTCTTAAACCACTTCCAATTCTAATCTACCCTAATCTCTGACTTCTCAGTGACATCTTACTGCCTTATCTTAACAAGATGCCCTAATGCGATCAGATGAGTGTCATGATTAGTGATATGATTAGTGATTATCAAACTAGAGTACTGAAAATTCCCTAAGGCAAGGTGTTTAGCTTCTGGTAAACTTTGGTAAAATTTGAGATTTGCAAAACAATTTCTAAGAATTCTCTCTCCCAATTTCCATGTTTACCTGCAAAAATACTATGGCAGTTATAATGTACTTAAAATTTTATGTAAAAGATAAATATAATACCCAAATTTTCTCTGAAATTTGAACATATTTGTCTACATCAGGGCTGGAGCAAAGTGCTTTAGTACAACCTAATCTAGAAGAGGTTGAAAATCTCTGCTTTCAGGGACGCCCCCAGGCAAAGCTGTGACATATAGGGAGGAATGTAAGGAGTGAGACGCTCTCTAGGGTTCCTTTCTCCCAACACACCATTCTCCCTTCCATCCCTCTGTCTCACAGGAGTTCCCCCAAAGGTGGGCTGCTCTGGATCTGAGCCATATGTACCTATAAGATCCTTTCTAGCCTTACAAACTAATCATGAGTAATTGTCCATTACTCTTGTCCCGGTAATTGCCTTTCTTTGGGAAGCAGCTTCACCTAAATCTGTGATTCTCAATGCTTTAAGATTTAATGTCTGCTATATATTACAATTATGTTGTCACACCACCTTTATTAACCTGAAATAAAAATGATAGAAAATAAAACTTCCCTACTCACTCTATAATGCCCCAATAATTTTTTTAAATGAAGAAATGTTAGAGAAGTGATTTGTAATAAAATAACATATTTAAATGTGGAAAATCTTAGGTAAAACAACACTAGAAACTACAGTGAAGTAGTTCAATGCTTGTTGTGCATCTGAACTCACAGGAAAAGCTACAGATGTGCTGTTGAACTAGCGACAACGACCAGAACCCCATTCGCTGCTCACTAAATGCCAACAGCATCCTTCAACCACTTATTGTGATAATCACCTCTAACATAAGTTATTTTTCCGAGTAGTCTCTTAGAAACCTAGATCAATGACTCTGCTGTGAAGTTTGGCCCTTTTAGCTACCTCGAGAAGGCTATTTTGGTTTAAGGAATATTTCACTGCCTCTAATACCATGCACCTACTCTGTTTTTTGTCTGTTTTTTTTCCCTCCAAACTCTTGAAATAGGAGTGTCACACTGCATAGAAAACAATCTCAATAATTAAAGCTAACACTTATTGAATGCTTACCATGTATCGAGCCCTTTTAAAATTCATTTTGAGCCAGGCACAGTGGTTCATGCCTATAAACCCAGCATTTTGGGAGGTGGAGGTGAGAGAATTACCAGAGCCCAGGGGTTCAAGACCTGCCTGGGCAACTTTGTAAGACTTCATCTCTACAATAAATAAATAAAAAATTAACTGGGCATGGTGCACACACCTGTGTTTCTAGCTACTCGAAAAGTTGAGGTGGCAGGATCTCCTGAGCCCAGCAAGTTGAGGCTGTGGTGGTTGTGGGCATGCCACTGCACTCCAGCCTAGGCGACAGAGTAAGACTCTGACTCAAAATAATAATAATAATAATTCATTTTAATTAATAACTTATTTAATCCTCATAACTCCATAAGGGAGACTATTTTCCAGGGATATTTGGCACTGGAAATTAAGTGATTTGATTAAGATTACACATCTAGCTTCTTGCAGAAATCAACTCCTCCAATTATCATAATAGTAAGCAAAGTACTATCTGTGTTTTTATTTTAGGAAACAAATTTTTGTAATGAAAGGGTGCTTATTTCTTTAATAGCTTTCTATCTAACTGTTGGAAATTTGAGCCCATGAGATCCTGGCCTGCCTTATGTTTTTAGCACTTGAAATGCAACTTTTTGTCTTCATATTTTCATTCAAATGTTTCAGCATGGATTTTTCTCTTCTTGATATTTCATCTCATATAAGATTGCAGGTCAATTCATTAAAATATATGGAATAAAAAAAATTTTAAATTCTTCTTTCATTGCCAAATGTCTTGGTCCAAATCAGGTTTGTTTTAACTGAATTAAGAGAATGATTTAAAAAGAGGGTTCTGTACAGAGTAGAGAGACATCAAGGCTGTTCTATAGAGAACAACACAGTGTAGTCAGGAGTCTCCAAAATGTGCCAGAAACTATAGTCATTCATCATTCAGGCAGGTAAATGCATTTCTTCTTGGAAACAGTTGTTTTAACTGAGCATTATTATCAATGGTTTAGGGTTATACTTTACCCTCATGTGGCTGCTTTTATTATATAGACAACAAAGTAAATTACTCAAAGCAAACCTATAACATATATAATATATATATATATATGTGTGTGTGTGTGTGTGTTTTTCCCCAGAGGGAAAATGATTCCATCTGATCTTGAAAGAAGGATCCTTGAAGCCAAACAAAAAGTAAGTTTCCTTAGGTAGCTTTATCCAGCCGATGTTTCTATTTCCATTCACTTTTATTTTTAAAAGAGAATCTAAACCTCAATCTCCCATGTTTAATGAAAATATAGAATTCTGCATTCATCATTATTTATTTCTCTGAGTTAGAAACTGCTCAGAGCTGCCTTGGAAAAGTTAAAATTACGGAATTAATATTATATACAGAGACATTGTAAAAGTTTCCAAAACATTTGTCTTCCTAGGTGTTGAGGGTTAGCATTAAACACACACACATTAGAAAGATCTTTTTTCACAAATGGAAATATCAGAAAGCTGATGCAGCATATGTGAGTTACTATTGTATAGTTATTTGAAAGGGGCTAAGTCTTTCCTATCTAGGTGCAAGCTGATATGATCATATTTTTCAGGAAGCAATTTAAAGCCCTTTTTAGAAGTAACAAGTTCTGAAGACCTGCCAAAGGTTCCCACAAAGCTCTAGAGAGTCAGTTACTTTCCCAGATGGTTCATAAATTAGAAAGTTTGTTCTTAGAGTTGTTTATCTTTTAACAGATATAATCTACGGCTCCTGGTTTAACAACATATACATGCATTTTATTATTATAAACTCAGGAATAATTATTTCTTTTCATATGACACCACCGCCCCCACCCCACCCCCACCACCGCCCCCCCACCCCCACCCCCACGCCACCCCTTGAAGCGGCAGTTGTAGGTTTCCCTAGTTCTTGTACAGGTACTAGGACTGCGTCTAGTAACATCAGCTACAAGATTAAATCTTTGCTGCCACCTAAAGACTGACTCTGTAACATCATGTTCTGCAAACCAATGGGACGGAGTCCTTACAGAATGAGTGACTGGGTTAATTTTGTTTGTAGCATTCTGCTTTCTTCCAGCAACAGCCTGTTATGTCACTCTGTTTCCATTTAGCCATGGCTAGAGAGACTGAGGACTACTCAGATTGCTTTACCCCATGTGAGCCCTCCCCTCTGAGGTGCCAGATATATTATTTGGGCATTTTTCAATTAGAAATAATGGACTGGTCAGAGTTTCTTCTCTTCATTCTTCTACCTGGGGATTTATTAAGCTCAGAGGCCCTGTTAGTAAAAAGGGAAACTAGATAGTGAGCAAAGGGAGTAACAGGGGCCAGAAAATCTATCTGGAATATATAAATGGCTTGTGGACATCACTGACAACCTCTGGGTTCAGTGTAGCCTCCTCCGAGAAGCTGAATGTCTGTTCTCATAGGACACAGTCAAGGTCCACAGCATGGTCCAGAGAACTGAGATTCCAGAGAGTGAACAGTGATTCATATCAGGCCCCAGGGTGTAAATAACCCTCTTGATGGTCCCCAGAATGCAGATGTGTGTGCTGGGGGAGAGCTTCATTATTTTTCGTCAGCTTTTTAAAAGAATCTTTGTCACTTCTGGGTTTCGGCATACACACAAAAAAAATCTTTAAACCCTGTTTTACATTTTTTGGGTCTTCTTATTTGCGTAGGGATTTGTTCCTTTCCTCGTGAGTGCCACGGCTGGAACCACTGTGTATGGAGCCTTTGACCCCCTCTTAGCCATCGCTGACATCTGCAAAAAATATAAGATCTGGATGCATGTGGATGTAAGTATCTCTTAGGTACTGGCTGCTAGAATGCCCTTGCACATTTTTCATCTGGGGCTTATGGAAGGAAATATGTTTTCTCTCTTTTTTTTTTTTTTACTTGTTCGGCTTATTTTCAAAATGGTGATATTTAAGCTTTTAAAGATGGCAGAGAATAATTAGCATACAACTCACACAGTACATAACATGCACCAGAAACAGCCTGAGGCTGATTATGCCTTAATGTTCCTGATTTGGTAATATTTTTATTTCTATGATTGGTACCCAAGCTGAGTACTCAGTTCTCAATTCATTAAGCCATTGCATCCATGGAGGAATTCAGCATGCATACACAGTCACACATATGCAAATCTTCCTCCCTTAAAAGAATGATCAAGAGGGTACAAAGGAGTTGCATGTATATAGGAAACCCTGAGGATAAAAAACTCAAGCTCCAGTTAGGTGGTATTCATATACAAGGGTGGACCCCCCCAAAATATAATTGTTTTTTGGAAGGTGACCCCCTTGTAGTACAGGCTTCCTTCACTAGGTAAGTTTCTAGGAACCCATCAGCATCAATGTACCAGCTAGCATTGTTGTGAGAGATGATTTGTGGAAGAAACATTCCGAGTTGTGGCAAACAGATGGCTTGTTCTTCCACCATGACAATACACCTGCCCATCCTGCGGTGAGTGTTCAGCAGGTTTTGACCAAAAATGGCATGACCCCCATGCCCCACCCTCCCTATCACCTGATTTCACGCTGGCAGTTTTTTTGGTTTCCCTGGATGAAACAAGTCCTCAAAGAGAAACGATTTGCTGATGTTGAAGAGGTGAAACAAAAAACAGCAGAAGCACTAAAAGGCATCAAAACTGACGAGTTCAAAAACTGTTTTGAGCAGTGGAAAAAGCATCTCAATAAGCGTATTGCATCAAATGGAGAGTGATGGTGACTGGAACTTAAACATATAAGAATGAATACACAATTATTATAAGTAAATTCCGGTTTGGGGAGGTCCTTCCTTGTATATAGAAAGAGAAACAGACTTGACAACTTACTGGGAAATACAGACCAATTTCTTTAGCTTGGTCAGCTAAAAAGATAAATTATATTTGAGATGTTTTAACTCCAGGCCTTATCACACTAAACAATAATGGAGATGTGCCCACCAGAACATTTTCAAATGAAAACATATGTCAATTTCTTGAAGGATGAATGGAAAGAATTTAAGTTTAGATCAGTATTACTCAAAGTATGGTTCAAAGATCAGCTGCCATAGGCAAACTGTTTGTTAATGACCTATGATAAGATAAGAAGTTTGTGCCAAATCATCACTAATTATAAACTAAGCACAATGTTTGGCTCAGCTGATATATTTTTTCTTTCTCAGTGGAAGAATTTATAAGTTGATATACATTATGGTGCAAGATTCTTACGTGGCTGTGGGACTGCACTTCGGGTAGCATGGCCTTAGATCATTTTGGCTTTATAATAAGTACTCAGAACAAATTAATTCCTCTTCCCTTAGAAGCAGAAAACTTCTACAGGCTAAGCTGGGTTCTCTTCCATAATTCCAAATTTATCCTGCAGAATGATTACCAACCTTGTTTTCCTTCCCTGATTCCCAGTGTGAATTGTTTATTAGGCTACCAGAGACCCCCTTCTTGTTATACACAAAAACCCTGAGGAAAGATTAAACAACTCAGGTAATATCAGTGACTTGGGTCTCAGAACTGGAAAGCCTGCTAGGTCTTGTTGGCTGATTCAAGAAGAGAACTACCTGAAAACTTTAAACATAATAATGTCTGTGTGTCCTGAACCAGCAGATGCTATGGCCTTTCCTCTAGACTCTCTACTTAAATTAGAACTAGGGGATCTTTTAACCAGTTGTATTAGTTTTTCTTTGAAACATATCAAGCTTAACGCTTATTCTTATTAGCTTTAAGGTTCATTGATTCATTCTTATTAGCTTTAACATTAATTAAACAAGAAAAAATTTTAAATATTACACATCTGGAAGTAGGATAATTTTACAAAGTGTAAAAGAACTGAAATTATAACAAAAAGGGGAAAACTGACTGTATCATAGCAGGTGGTGTTTTTTTTTGCCTTTAAAACTATCCCAGGATTATTTTTACACACAGGTTAAGGAATGTTAACATTTTCAAATGAATCTCATCTTGACATTAAAGAAGATTACTATGCCAATTCAGATCTTCAGACTTGAATACAGATTGTTAAGGGATGTGTTCTAATTGCTCAGCTAACTGACTGACACAAATCTTTCCTGCTTGTAAATTTTTGGTGATTTTTTTGGACATAGAAATTGTCCAAAATTAAATATCAGTTTAAAAAGGTGGAGGGAAGGGTAGCAAAGCTGCCTCCTCCCTCTGAAATCATCCAGACTTGTCAAAAGGATTTTCCCTGCAACTTGGAAGCTGTTTCATGGGTCTGCAGCCCATCTCCTCTACTTAGAACTATGGAGATCATGGGGTTTCTATGCTGAGAACTTGGGCTTTACCAGGACTCACAGTAGTGGTAGTGAGTTAGGGGGAGGATCTTTCTCCATCTGGAGCAAACTGGGGAAATGTGTTTAGCTCCTTACACCTATATAAATGTGGGATAGAATCTGAGACCTTAGAAAGGCTTTCAGCTTAAACTTTGAAGGTCTAGTGCCAGAAGAAGCCACTAACCTGCTATGTTGGGGACAAGGAGATCATTTTCACCTTATGAGACTCTTATCAATCTGGAAGACATCAAGCTATAGAAATCTAGGTGATGACAGTCTGCTACCTTTTTCCTTTTATGATCTTCTTTTTCAGGCAGCTTGGGGTGGGGGATTATTAATGTCCCGAAAACACAAGTGGAAACTAAGTGGCGTAGAGAGGTATGTTGTATTTTTCTTGTTAACATTTTATGTTGTTAAAAGCTAAATGTGAAAAGCAAATTACACTCAGTTTCCAGGAACTCTCGGAATGTTGTTGAGCCCACTCTATTCATATCTGTGTTCCTTGCCATATGTGGTATAATACTTGTGACTATTATGTGTAAACAACAACAAAAAATCAAATACCCCATCAAGTGATTTAGGTGGAATGTCTCTTAGACATAGAGATTCTGGGACCTCTGATCCAGCACCAAAATTGTTTAAAACCTGCAGGCAGTCCACATTTTTGTTGGAAAAGACCTGTAGCTATCATGTTCCATAAAAGGATAACATCTACTACTTTTAAAAAAATCAATAAATACTTTTGCAAAGCAGAAAATCACCTTGTAACTTATCCATGTTGAAAGTTCAAGTTTGGGTCTAATATGGCTGGTAAGCTTAAAGAGAGGCATACCAGTGATTATCATTTCATGGTTTAATTCCCATAATAACCTTTTCCTGACCTTTTCTCTGATTGATGCTGAATAGCACCTTTTATTTAGAGCCTACATAGTAGACCATTGTGAAAAGCTGCAAAACACAAAGGAGTTAATATTTGATTGGCATAAAGTGTATTCGGGTCCAAAGGGGGAGAAAAAACAGAATGCAAAATATAGCCTCAGGCATTGGTTCTGAACTACATGCAAAGGAAGCCCAGTTCTCCCATCACAGCATGGCAGGTCAGCCACAGCGATGAGCTCTGACACTCCAGGCCACAAAGAGAGCCTGAATTCATCAATGGTTGCCAAATACCCACCATGTCCTGCCAAGCAGCCAGATGCTGCCCAGGAAAAGCTTCATGCTGGCTCTGCTCCTAGACATCTTGGCACAATTTCTGTTCCAGGACAAGGAGAGAGTCTGATAGAGCTCAGGAGCATTTGTCAGGACTGAGTATACAGGGTGCCCAGGCCAGAACAGACATGCTGGGTGTGCTATATGACACCCAGCCCCTCACACAGAGAACCCATGCATGTGGAAAGAGAGGGTGGGGTTGATGGGGTGGAATCAAGGGTACAGTGCTGAAATAGTAGCAAGAAGGCTGAGGACAAGTCAGGGAAGACCAGCCAAGACCATGTCAGAGGGTCATGTCCTGAAGTCTCCTAGTCGGGGTCAGGTCTGGCCTGAGCACAGCTGGGTGAAGGCACCTGGAGCTGCCCAACCTCTGATTACGAAGACCCATTTAGATGTGAGCGGATGAGGACAGCCATATCTTCCTCCGGGAGTCAGACTGTTCCAGGCCTCTGCTCCTGGTCCCCTGGGGCTTCTGCCAGGCCTAATCCCTTCCCATCTTGAAGATCTGTATGAAACCAGAAGCTTAAGGAAGATGCAATGAACTAAACAGGGAGAGAGAGACAAAAGGGGGGGGGCAGAGAACGAGAACAACTTGGAAGGTGGCTGCTCACATAAACAGAACAAAAATTAAAGTCTAGAGAGGTGGCCTGTTTACAGTACTTTCTCTTCTTTGAGTTTCTTTCTGACTGGCACAAAAAGTAAGTGGCTGTTATTCTACCTTTGATGTCACCTGCAATTGCAAGTGCTGAGAAACCTGGAGCATCCTCCACTTGAAAGCTCACCCTGAGCCTTAGAAAAATAAACACCCACACATTTTTGTTCTAAAGACTATTATTTGAGAGCAAAGCTTAGAACATTCATCAGGGAACACAAAGTCCTCTCTTATTGCCACAATTCTTAAAACTGTATTGCAACTAAATCTTTCAAGTGGAATGGCCAAATATGAAGTCCTAAAAATGAGGGCCTGCCAGTGTTCCGCTTTGAGCAGAACCCCCTTGGCCATACATTTGCCCGAGAGCAGCCATCAGGCTGACTTATTAGCAAAAGACATACTTCCTTTGGTGAATGACGTTGTAGGATCAGTGGAAACTGCTGGTGCATAATGTGAGAGGGCACAAGTTTAGGAAAGAAAGTTGACTCACTTGAGGAATGACTTTTTTCCAAGCTTCACAAACCAAAGTTTAGAACTCACTCTAAATGTAGGGGGAATTTATAGTTGACTTTTATCCCCAAACTCAGCAGTTCCCCAGTGGTCACAGGGGATCCTGAACACCATTGTCACAGCAAACTGGCACAAGCACCTGTAGCCCTTCTGGCATCCCTTTGAGGAACCAACCAAGTTCTCAGAAGACGGTTCTCTTCTTTGCTAGCACAATCAAAATGTCTAGAGGTGGTGAGAGGGCACACCAAGAGCCCTGATACTCGGAAGCACACCTCTGTGCATTGTAAATGACTCTGGTGCTTACCTGTGATAATTCTTTGGGATGCTCCACTCAAGGCTTTAAGGCCCAGTAGAAGGTGCCAGTGCAGCTTCTGCTGCATCCCCAGTTGTCCTCCCTCCCGCTCTGAGAAGCAGGGGTTCTGAATTTAATTCAACAGTTGCTGAACCTCTGTCATATGCAAGCCACAGCACTAGGCACTGCTTGGGCACAAAGATGAATATGACATGAAGCCTATCTTCAAGGAGTTTAGAGTCTAGTAAGGAAGACTGGCAATTAACAGTGGAAATAAAATTCAAGGTTGAGGAAGGAAAGGCTCAAGAGATGGACAAGTGAGCTGATCTGAGAGCACAGAGAAAAAAATGATTTGTTCTAATCAGCGTTATTACAGGGAGGGTCTCCATGACACCGAGTGGGGGAGCATTGGTGCTGAGCATCATGGGATGAGGGGTACGTCATCAGTCAGAAATGGAAAAAGAGGATTCAGGCTGAAGAGCACTGAAGAGCAGGGACACAGAAGTTTGAAAGTACAGAGTCTTGGAGAAAGTTCTAAGGAGTTTGGTTGGCAAATGAGATGGGTTCATAGCAGTGGCCAGGATGCTGGAAAAAAGTGCAGAAGTTCTGTCCAGTGAGTCTCTGCCCAGGGCCTCCCACAGAGCCAGGTAAGAATGCCCCAGAGCTGTTTTCCACAGAGCATAGACCCCTGAGCTGGGAGTCACAGCTGTGTTTGCCACTTTTATGAGTGGAGAGCATTTTATTCCTCAGGTGGGGACAAACAGATGGACAGCCTCTGCTGTAGTGGCCACAGCAAGGTTTTGAGCAGATGAGTAAGATGATCTCATCTGTGTTTGGGAATGATAATTCTGGATTAGAGAGGATATGGGAGCCAGGGACTGACCAGAAGCTGCTAAACTATTTAGGAATGTCTAGGGGAGAGAAGCTGAGGGTATGGGTGGCGCAGTAGCAGTAGGGAGGGAAATGAGTGCATGACCCCGAGAGAGAGGGAGGTGGAACTGCAAGGGATGGGGTCAGGAGTGGGGGGGGGAAAGGAAGGAAACTGCCGACAACACTGAGGTCTGGGGGCTGAATGCCTGGGAGGAAAATGGTGCCAGGAACACAGACGTAAAGGAGAAAGAATAGATTGGGAAGGATGAGCAGTGGAGAGTTAATGAGTTCTCGTGGGGCCCACAGATTTAAGGTGCAAATAAGGTCACAAAGATATGTCTCAAAACATCCCCAGGGACTCACTTCTCTCCAACCCACTGAAAACCACACAGCCACATGACTGAATCCCACAGCAAAACATTTTGCAATGAATCTGAGGCTATTTTTCATAAATTGCCAACATTTCTCAGATAAACCAAGGCCATGTCATCAAATCAATCTGTGTGGATTTTTGCCGTCTTTATGCCTCTGAGAGAGGCAGGACAGAGAATTCCATGACAGGTAGTTGTGGGTCTTAGCAGGTTCTCTTCTAAAAAGACAAATAGGCCACTGCATAGAAATGAACATCCATAATCACAGAAACAGAGGACAGCTGCTTTCCCCTCCCACTAGGTACCCTTATGGACAAAGCTGAGTTCATTAGAATTAGACATCAAGTCGCAGAATATTAAGAGTGTATAGAATGGTGGTATTTGTGTGCCCAAAGTTACAAAGCTTACAAATGACAGCAATGAAATCAATAGCAAGAGCAAACCTTATTTCATGCTTACAGTGTGTTAGGCAAATATAAGCGCTTTACCCAAAGTATTTGCAGATGAGGAAATCTAGGCATAGATAGGTTAAGTAACTTGCTCAAGTTCACACAGGTAGAAGGTGATGGAACCTAAATGCAAAGCCATACTATCTGGCCCCTGAGTTCCTCTATTACCTTCTTCTGCAGAGCCCAGGTGTCCCTACTCCAGGGTTACTTTACAGAAAATAGAGTATGGAGATCTTATCTTGGAATGACCCTTTCAATACCACAATTCTGTAATTGTTCATTCAGTCATTTAGTCCTCTCTCCAGGGGTAGTAATCTGACCACGAACTGCCTTTGTTCTGTTTTCCCAATTCCAGTCTTACACATATCTGACAGTCGGTGTCAAAGCCAGTGAAAACCCAAAGATAAGCTGACTACTCATTGGCTCAGATAAGATCCCCAGGCCAGTACATGCTCTCTGACTGGCTGGCTGACACCTGCCATTCATCAAGAGGATGAATGGGATCTTTCCCAGCTTCTCATTTCTTCCCAATCCTCTCACACTGGAGAGGGGAACAGGTTGAGCCCGCACATAACTCAGTCAGAACTGGGGCAGCAATCCACAGCTCTCTGGAGACAGCTCTCATGGATTGTCCTACCACTGTCCTTTCTCCCATGGCCTTGTCTAGAGTCACATTCATGATCCATATCCACAGGGACCCCTCAGTCTCGCCAAAGGCAAGCTCAGAGGCCCACATGGCCTAAGAAACTTTGAAGTTTGAACAACGGGATTACCAGTAGGGGCAGTTGCTTTTCCTGGAATGAAGGAGTGAGGAGAGGAGATGAAAGAAGATGAACAAGGCCACAGAGATAGTCCTGAAAGAATCTGGGGCCTTAAAAATGAGCAATATTTTGTCAAGTAACGTGAAGGGAGATGACATTCCAAGAAGAGGAAATAACATTACAAGGCCCAGGAGCATAAGAACAGATTTTTTCTGAGAATGAAAGATCTGGAATGAAGACAATGGATAAAGGAAAGTGAAGGGACACAAGACTGAATGTGCAGCTGGGGCCTGCCTCAGATGTCATCAGCCGTTCCCCACAGTCTAGAATTTGGACTGGAGGAAAGGTCAGAAACAGAGCTAGAAGATAATTCTGGTACTAGGTGGAGGCTGAAACAGAGACCAAGGGGCAGTTGAGACACAATTGCTGTATCCAGATTAAAATTTTGATAATTATTTTTAAGGTAACCTGAACCAGGACTGTAGTTCAGAAGTATCAAATGACAGAATCCCTAAGCTGGGGAATCGCTGTGGTGTGAGCCACTGTTACCGATGACAGCACATCACATTTATTGGGTGTGTGAGGCAAACAAGGGCAAAAACACCCTCTGCTGTGGGAGCCACAGCACGTCTGACCTGTGATCTGGAGTCTGGAGAGACAACTTCGGATTGGGGAAGACACAGAATCAGGGCACTAGCTAGAGATTACCATGAAAAGATACAATTGAGAAATGTGATCATCAATTGACTGGGAAGGAAAAATTGACTGAAAAAAGAATACAATTCAGCCATGGAATAAACTTCCCCCCATCCCAAGTCCAGGCCATGGCAGGACAGGGACACAAGGCAGCTCTCTCATTGCCAGTTGCTCTGGTCATCATGGATCAAAGGAGGCACCTGGACCAGATGAAACCCATCACTCTAAAGGGCTCTGAGATCACCATGGAGGCAGAATGCGTGTTGTCCCTGAAGCTCTGGGGGCACCATATGTATAGTGTCATCCTAGAATCTGAGGAACAGTGCCAAGAAACTGAAGCTCTGATGTTCATGCTCTGAGTTTGTCATGGGGTGCCACCCTCTTATATGATTTGTTTATTTTAGGGCCAACTCTGTGACGTGGAATCCACACAAGATGATGGGTGTCCCTTTGCAGTGCTCTGCTCTCCTGGTCAGAGAAGAGGTATGTCTTTCCTGACTCTGTGTCCCAGTCCACGGGTGGGGTTTTACTGTCTTTGTGCAGTTGATTTTCCCTCCTCATGCCAAGATTGTCAGGTCTTTCCTATTCCCCAGGAAATGCTCTTCTAAACTCCTAGCTGAAGGGTAAAGACTGCTGAATAGGAGAAAAATAGGCTTAGGAGATCTCAACTTACAGAATATAAGCCTTGACTTTCAGAATATAAACTTAAACTTTCAAAATATAAAATAATCTCCATGTTTTCAATAAAATACTCCTTTTCTCAACTGTACCTTGCATCCCCTTATCCAGGGACATAGAGGGGCATAAGGGGATTAAGTTTTGGGAGAAGGGAATTATGTGTTGGGATTCAGATGCAAGGATTCTGCAAATGTATTAACCAGCAAAGAGAAGAATAAGCAATGAGCACTTTCATACAAGATCCTTCTATTAATGAGGCCTAGGGTCATTTTCTGTAGACGTTCACCATTGGTCAGTGCCTCTGCGTCTCCCTCCCATCAAAGCTCCTCGCTCCTTCATTTTGTTGAGACCCAAGTAAAGAGCTTCAATTTATTCCTATTAAATTTTATCTCCTTAGCATTAATAAAACACTTAGATTAAAGGGATTTTTAAGTACTTTATTTACTTTTAAAATATTTTACTTTTTTCCAATCATGCATAATTATTAACACATAATTATTTTAGAAAACTTGGGCAGAACATAAAATGTAAGTAAATTTAGAGTCATTCAAAGCTCTATTACTTAGAGATAAACATTAGTACTGCTTTTAAAAAATATTTTCTCCCAGTTTTTCTAGGAATATATAAATTTAAAATATAAAAGTAAATATATATTTAAAATAAAATTGCTATTATCTATGTCATATGTATATGTTTACTCTTTTTTATACTTAACATTATACTGTGAGCATGGCCTTCCAAATATGATTTTTAATGACCTCACATTATTCTATCACATAATTTAATGAGTCATATCCCTATGGTTGAAATACTAACTGATATTTTACAAAGTGGCTTGATAAAATCTAATATATATCTTTGATCACATTCCTGATTATTTTTCAAAAGTAGATTCCTCAAAGCGGGATTGCTAAATCAAAGGTATTATTATTTCCATGGTTCTTAATACCTCCTATTGTTACCTGCAGATTTAGATAGCATGCCCTCTATGTCTTCATAGAAGTAATTAAGACAGAGACTTCCCTTCAAAATGAGATGATTATACTGAAAAATATCCTTCAGACTGGTTTTTCATCAGTTAAAAATTGAATTCAATATATTATCATTTATTCTATCTCATGCAAACTTCAGCTATATTACTTGAAAGAAGAAAATTAATTTTTGTTACTTAGATTTCAGCCAGATGTTTGACGGTGACCCCTGTCATGTCCTTCCAAACCGAAGGCAAATTGAGGGCCAGATGGAACTAGTTAGAAAGATTTGGAACTGATTAAATGACTGCAGTGGAAGGGCCTGCTGATTGGTAATTTGATGTTACCCAGGATAGAGCCTGTGGCTTGGCACCTAACCCTGTACCATTTGTACCATTCAAAATATTCAGTGGTTTGGGTAAAACATAGAAGCTTATTAACATCTCAGATGAGAGGAAACTGGGAGGTAGCGTAAATGTGTGTAGCGACAGAATCAGAATACATGATGATTTTTACAGATTGGACCAGTGAGCCACATCCAAAAAGGGAAATTGTTAATGGGGATCTTCGTAAGGCCCTGCTCTGAGGTACAAGTACTGGGTGATTATCTTTTGACTGGACACGGCAGTCATGTTTCACACATGGCTAAATTGTTGGACTTGTGAAAAGGCAGAGGACATTAGGTTGTACTCTGCAGGGTCAACAGTGAGTCAAGGGGAAAAGGCTATTCAAAAAATGTTAGCAAGATAGAGGAAGTGGAGTTTCAGCATGAAAAGGTGATAGCCTCACACTCTCCTGGTTAAGGCACACCTGCACTGCATTCTTAACCCAGTGCCAAATTGTACAATGTGTCTCACAAGCTGAAGCTCAAACAGTGGGGACCAGTTGGCAAACATGAAAGAGTGATGGTTAAAAGAACCATGTTAAACCTAGGAAAAAAAAGAAAAGTGAAGGGCTAAGAAGAGGCCAGAGTTTAAAGGACTCTCAAGTGGAAGAGACTCGGTTTTTTCTTGAGGCTTTTAGGGACTAGGTTAGTAACAGTGGGTGGTACAGATTTGATGGCAAAATCAGAACACACTGTGATTTTTAGGTCTGACTTGGGTTCAATAAAAGGAACATGTTTCTAAAAACTAAGCTGCCCAACAGTAGGAATAAATGAATCAAGAAAGATGATTGAATTGAAAAGATATCAGACAACCACTTATTAGTAAAGGTGTAGAAAGGATTCCTTTTTTGAGTAGAAATGGAGAAAGTTCTAAACTCCCTTCCACAGCCAAGAGTTTATGATGCTCTGACAGCATTTCTTTTACTGGTGTGCAAGGAATAATGCTGTTCCAAAAGACAGTGATAGTGTTCTCCAATAAGAGAGTCCTCAGTTTTAAAAAGGTTGGGAAATATTGGATTAGAATTAAAAACAAGTTTCATTATTTCAGGACTTAGTAGAGGCTTTAAAATGATGATATGTATTGCAATATTTAAAAAGAAAGAATTTGTGATTTAGTTTCCTAAATTTGTTTGACAGTGGGAATCTATTTTTTTTGTACAGTAACTATTAACATATTTTAAACAGTTTGGGACATGATGTTCTAAAACTTTTCTATGGCTTAGAACGAGGATATTTATCTCACCAAACCCTTCTGTATAAAAAACAACATCACTTCTGCTTATCCTTTCATGCAATAATGAGACTAGTGCTATCCAGCTCTTTAGAGTTCGTGTTCTTTGCTTTGTTTTTCCCATTCCCGTAGAAGCTGATCTAATCAACTTCCACATTTCCACCATTCCACACATTGAGGTGGTTTGCCTTAGTATTGACATCACCTAGTTGTGAGTTTGCATGGCTTAGGGAAGAATGGTGCAAAGTTTATGTAATCCTGAAACCAAATAAAAGTGCCTGTTGCAATTTTCACCTCTTATTAGTCTTCATGTGAATGTTCTCTTTCAAATTCAATGTCTCTCTTCTGGCCTAAAACAAGCACATTATACTTAATTTTTCTTATTCTCAAAAATAACTTAATAGATTCCAATGCATATGAAGCCTGAACTACAAGGCAGAGTCCAGTTCTGTTGTCTACCATCTGAGCCCTCTGTCTTTCAAAATGAAATTACAATTATAGTTGCACTGCATTGTGTTTTAGTTTGGATAATTTTTGAAAAGTGTTCTCACTTTTAACTTCAACTAAATGGTCACATTTTAGTCTTTACTTCTCTTGTCATGAGTCACAAGAGAAACAAAAATCAAATGTCAAAGCTTTTGTAAAATCACAATTATACGGTAGAGAACAAAAGAGTCAAAGGCTTCCAGTGGTTCGTGACAAATTGAAGCATGGTGGGTTTTCTCTTGGGGAGATTGGTGATACTATTTTAGTCAGAAAGCATGATTCACTCACTGTTCTTTGGAATAGTTCAATCATTTTGCCACCCATTTCCATAGTAAGGTTACGGTACTAGAGCAAATTCATGGTCACTAATGATAAAACTTTCTACTTTAACTTCCATAAGCAACTGAATATGCAAATGCAGGACTGAAGTTCTGACCACTCTTAAGAGAGGAACATGACATTTGAAAGACTGGTTATTTAAATTTATCTCAGTGTTCCAATGTCTTTTTTTCCCTTAAGATTTCAGCATATAAAAATGATAGTAGTGAACTGCCTTAAAAACTATGATATCTAAAGAGATATCTAACATCATCTAACAGCTAAATGATAAATTACTGGAACTACATATTCATAAAAACACTAGAAGAACTGGGATAGTAATTTTTCACAGAACCAAAGAAGTCCTAAAATATTTTAGTTATACCAAAACCAGAATATAAGGATGTTCTCCCAATGAATGATCATCACACTCTGTGACTGATTTACATAAATGTCTTCTCTTAAATGGGGAGTAAGAGTATGTATAGGTATGTCCTCGTTGACCTCTGGTAACATATGACCCTAAGCCATTTATCTCAGAGGTGACCTATTACAATAGCCTGGACACTCTTTTTTTTTTTTTTTTTTTGAGTTGGCGTCTCACTCCGTCGCCCAGACTGGAGTGCAGTGGCTGCTCCCGGCCACGGCAGCCTCGACCTGCTGGGCTCCGGCGATCCTTCCGCCTCAGCCTTCCGAGTAGCCGGAACTACAGGCGCACGCTACCACGCCCGGCTAATTTTTTGATTTATTGTAGAGATGAGGTCT
>CAUYQG010273306.1:0-12064 GCA_963574415.1 Tarsius wallacei
GGAGGGGGTACACCTGCGGGAGGGGGTACACCTGCGGGAGGGGGGTACACCTGCAGGAGGGATTGCACCTGCAGGAGGGGGTGCACCTGCAGGAGGGGGTGCACCTGCAGGAGGGGGTGCACCTGCATGAAGGGGTGCACCTGCAGGAGAGGGTGCACCTGCAGGAGGGGGTGCACCTGCTGGAGGACATGGGTGGACAAGGTGTCCATAACTGGCACCACCTCTGGCTCTCCTGAGTCTCTCCCAGGATCTCAGCTTCAGAACCTCTCATGCCGTTCTCATCTCATGGAGGCTGTGAGTCTCATGGTACATTTTTTTTACCTCTGTGTCAGCAGCTAGGCCCTTAGAAGGTGGGCAGCCCAGCGGTACTGGTTTTGAGCAAAGGTATGTCCAGAGGGTAGTGAGCCGTGTCCTCGATTAGACCAGGCCCGGTGCACAGGATAGAGGCTCCCCACTCTGGGGCCCAGCCCACAGAGGCCTCCTCCAGCCACTGGTCACTCAGGTCACTGGGGCAGGAAACTCGCCCAGTCTCCTTGCCGTAGGTTCAATCCTGTTGCCTCTACCACCTTCATTTCCTCGTTTCTGGCAGCCTTTCCATCCCTGAGCCTCTCAGACTCGGCCTAAAGTGCCCAAGTCCCCTTCACCCTCCCAGATGCAGCTGCCTAAGGGCCCTCCCTGGGTCCTGATGCCTTGCTCTGTCTTCTGCCAGGACACTCAGATTCCCATACTTCTGCTTCCACGTGGGCCTCCCCAACTGGACACGGTATTCTTCCAGAGGGCAGGAACTGTGCCACGTTCCTCCCCAGGGCCCAGGGTCTGTGTCCTGTGGCCCCTTCCCCAGGGACCCATGTTTCTCTGTGGCACACAGAGACTGCCAGCATCAGGGAATACTATCATGCCATCCGTCACTGTTCTCAAATGGTAGCACGTGTTGGGTTCAGCTTCCCAAGGAGAGGAAAAGCCTCTCGCCCTCCCAACCACCATTAGATGGCTATTAACTGAACTGATAACCATATATAAGTGCAGTGTTGTCCCTGGGACTACAAAGATGAGTGAAATCCAGCTTTAGGACCCTCCGCGTGCCCTGAGCATGGTGGGTTGTCATCTCCCTGAGCTCCTCACCTTCCCAGAGGCACTGGTCTACGAAGCAGATACCTTCCACATCCTAAGGGGGCTGGCAGCTGCTCTGAACTTTAACAGGATAAACTGAACAACTGGATACACAATGGGCATCGAGAATATCTCCCATCCACATTAGCATCTTCTCACAGTAGCAGAGTGGAAGACTTAGAGATCAGGACCTAGGAACTCTGACTCATCCAGGAAGATGCCATGCATGCCCATCACAGCCCTCTGGACCAAAGAGAGCTTTGGGTCAAGAGAGGTGGGAGCTCAGCTCTTAAGCAGCCTGAGTCCTGGGAAGGAGAGCAGCTGTGTTCTCTCTCACCCTTCCCCCAGCCTCAGGGGACAGGAGCATGCTTAGCTGCTGAGTAGACACCCAGCCATCACCCAGCCAAGTCTCCCAGCAGTGACTCATTGGGACCAGGCTGCTGTGCCAAACATTGTACCCTCTGAGGCCGCAGGGGCCAGCAGAATTGGCTACTGCCCAGTGCTCTGGTTGGAGAAGCAGGATGCTCCAAAACTAAGGCCTTGTTTGCTGCCTTCCCACCCTACCTGGCTACTCTGCTAGCCTCAAAAAACAAGAGAACCTAACTGGGACTCAGAAAAAGAGCCCAGGGATGGGATAGTGATGGCCTTCGGGCTCATAGCAGTGAGCCCCAGCTCGGGGATCAAGATACCAGGCTCAGCCCAAGCTATTTCCAGGAAAGGTGTATCCCCTCTCCTGGCCTAAAGTCCCTAAATATCAGGGAGGCATTAGAAATGACCTCTAAGAGCCTACCAGTCCCCAGACCCTCTGCACCAGCAACATAGGGTTCTCATTGTACCCTGATAGGTCTTGCTTGGTCCCGTCTCAGTCTTAGCTCGTGCCCATGGGCACAATTCCAGCCCATTCAGTTCCCACTGGCCCTCCAAGGCTCAGGTCCACAAAGCCATCTCTGACCACAGGGCAGGAAATGTTCCCTCTGTGTCTGAGTCCTCACAGCTACGAAGATGGCACAGCATGTACTTGCGAGTGTAAAGCCATCATCTCCCCGGGGCTGTGAGCACTTAGTACTGTGCCTGCCATCAGCTTGGTCTCCTTTCCCTAACACTGTGCCTGCCATACGCCATCTATATAGATCAAATAAACATCATTTCTGAAAGAAGACTAGGAGGACACCAATCAGTCACCCTTCACTTCCACAAATAACCCAGCACTGTAGCTAGAGCGAGTCTGGTTAGGCCTAAAGAGCTGCCTGCAGTGGAAACAGACAGGAACTGAGGGCTGTGGGCTCTCCTCTCTAAAGACGTTGAAAGCACAACCCGAAATCCCCTGAGCCCACCTTCCTGGATACAGGCTCCAGCCCAGTCAACCAGACCCTGTTCCTGGAGGTAGCTACAATTCTTACTGGATGTCTCGAGTGACCTCTCGGGAGGCTCCAGCGAGGTGGATTTCTTCCTGCCCAGGTTCATGAGGTTACTCAGTTTAAGGCCAGCAGAACATTTCTTCTTGACTGCCAAGATGAGGGAGAAAGCAGTTGGCATTGCACACAGTTCCCCTATGTGCCCATGGGAGATGGAAGAAATAGCAAACCCATTCCCAGTATACCCCTCCACCTCTCCCCCACCTGCTACATGCACACAAAGATGTCTGGTTCCCAAACCAGGATCCGCAGGTGAGAATCAGGGGTCTATAAAGTTACACACTAGAGAGGGATACACAGACTTCTCATGGAATATGTAACCACTTGAGGATCTTTACAGACTATATTGACTCAGAGATTTGAAATAGGGTTATAGCAAACAGGAAGAGATGGAAAAATATTCTATTCCCAGCATTTCATGAAGCTTAACTGGATTTGGCCATCTCTCCTTTTTTTCCTGGATCTATCAGCTGTGGTATTTCCAATAGTTTATTCGTAGAAGGTAATGTTAGAATCAGCTGCTAAAACTCATTAGGATTGAGTCAGGTGGCCAGGGTGCACCCTGGAATACCATCCCCCTCCCAACCGCAAGGCTGAGAACCATACGCATTGTTACCATCTTTGGTTTCTGGGACCTCGAGGTGGCCATCCATGAAGCCCCCATGCTCTGAAGCTGACAGGTACTTCTCAGCTATATCTGGCTGTGAACAAAAGAGAGGTGATTGGGGACCATGAGCTGGGAACAGTTACCTCGGCGGTCACAAGTTAAGAAAAGATAATAGATGGCTCTTGGGTACAGACCAGAGGCCACCTGACCAAATCCCCAGTGGTCCCCAAACAGCAGAATCCAGGTCACTGGCAGGACATTGTCCCAGCTTCTCTCTGGGGCTCTTGGGAGCACCTGCCCTCACCCTCCCCTTCCCGAGGTTCCCTGCCCTGGCTCAGAGCACCTTCCCCATCCTCTTGCACAAGGTCTCCAAATGGCCGCTCCACCTGACGTGATGGAGCGGCTGCTGCTGCTGTCAGAATGTGAAGCACTCAGAATATTCCAGTCACGCTCCTGGAGAACCACCTGCTCCAGACCTCTAGAAAACAAGCTGACGGACTCCTGAGCAACAGGACCCGCCTTAGGCAGGGTCCAGGGGTTGCCGTGCCTGGCCAGGGAAGCACTGCATGCTCAGTCTAGGGACTGTTCTTGGTTCTTACCCCGATGTAAAGAAAAACCAAGTTCACTCCAACTTGTTTTCTTGTGAGCGGCCAGGAATGAATGAGACAGCGGGAACATCTACCACCCCCACCCCCATTCACTCTGGAAGGGCTATGGGCATATCTCCGCAAGGATCGCCTGCCTAGCCCTGGAGAACGGATGGCCTCCTCCCTGCTCAAGTCCGTGTACCTCTCGCTTTCCTCCCTGCCAGGAGTGGAGGCCCCACGTTGAGTCACAGTGAGCTTCCAGCTCTTGTGTACATGCCGATGCTTCAGGGTCCCTACCTGCAGATACTCAGGTTCATAAAATGTGACCCCACAGCTGACGGCCCTCCCTTTGGCCAGTATCCAAGTCAACTTCCTTGACCTTGACCCTTAAGCCCAAAGCTCCCCCAAAGCTTTGCAAGTGAGCACTCAAGCCCTTTGGCTGGGATCAGCATTGAGAAAGTGCCCCCACTTGACAGTCCTGCTGGGGAATAAGGGCGGGGGAGCACTTCATAAATAAGTCTCCCTGCTCAAGAATGCAGGCCAAAGTTGCTTTTGTTCCAATAAAGCTTCCCTCCTTCAGCAAGGACATATTTTAGGGCTGTATGAATTTCATCTGCTTTCCTGCCAAGCTAAAGTCACTGTTCACAGCTCTTATCTAAGCATTGTGTATTTCCTATTAATTGGGCTGGGATGCAAAAACAAAGCCCCCAATTTTACGCTTTTAATTTTTGCAAGCAAAACATGGAATGGGATTGTCCCTGCAGATAAGGGGAGAGGCTCACTTTCTGGCAGTGTAGACGCTGGCCATCTGGGGTGCACTGGCTTCCCTCGGATGAGCCTTCAGAAGGCAGACCGCTTACCTCCTGGATGACCTGAAGCGAGAAGAAAGCTGTCAGCAGAGGCGAAGGGCCCCGCAAGGTTCTTCAGCCTGTACTCACAAAGTCAGAGCCCATCTAGGTCAGGGGAGAGAGGGTGGAGATGAGAGAGAAGATGCTGGATTTCCAAGGAACAGAGACCAGGCCCACAGCCCACATGTGGCCTCAGGACCAGCTGGGCAGGCTGAGATGGGATGGGCTTGTTGCTTCAGCCCCTTCCTACAGGCCCCACACATTCAGGGACGTGTGAGGCAGGCCTTCGCAGCAAAGCCCAAAGATGACCAGGGGAGTCAGCCCTGGGCTCCACGGAGCCCCTCCTGTCACACCATTCTGGGTAGGGAAGCTCTTCTGTTGTGGGTGTGATGAACTGCTGTGTGTGCTAGATGGTCCCCTGGCTTTTGGGGGGTTGCATGACTCTCTGTGGAGTCTCTGTTGCTTGGGGAGCAGGCCTGCAAACTGCCTCGACTTGGCCACTGGCTCTCCAGACTTGCCTGGAGCAAGGAAGCTTATCACTGGCTCCTGGGGCCTGTGCTGGGGCAGCTGCTGAAAGTCAGTGGGGGTGGCTCTGCCTATGCTAAGCAGTACCCTGTTCTGAGCCAGGGACCACCAGGGGAATTCCCAGGGCAACCGTAAACACAGTGCCCATCCAGAAGCCCTTTGGAGGTACAGAATTAGCAAGTGCAATTCCAAAGACCCTCCTTTTCCAGTTTCTGCCTGGAGCAGTTTATGGAAATGGATTTAAATCAGAAGAACCAAAGGAAGAATAGCTAAACTGGGAAGCAAAGCTTTTCTCACTTCTTAGAATGACTCTAGTTCCAGACTGTGGTCCATGCTGAATATCTAAAGCAGTGCCACGGGAAGAGTGCAGGTGCTGGGGACAGCAGACTGGCTATGTGGCCTTGGGCCTGAGCCTCAGTCACCACATCTGTAAGCTGGGACAACAGCTATGCCACGGGGTGGCTATGTGAACCACTCCCCACGGAGCAAGTACGTTTATTACTGTCCCTGTTAGGTCCTGATTACACGGGTGTCCCTGCCTGGGGGAAGCACCACGAAGCCAGGAGTTCAGGCTCAAGGTCGGGTGTGGGGGTTTCTGCTTCACTGGAAAAGCCCTCCCTTGCACCTTCCTTTTCTGGGACCCTTGTCCCATACTCAGCCTCTCCCATCCACTATCATATACCTGTCTCCCCCTGGGCACAGGTGCAACTGTGCAGAATTGGGGCACAGAGGTCCAAGGAAGGTAGGGAGCTTTGATAAACCTGGAGAATCTGCTGGAGAGGCTGACCAGCCCCTGCTGCCCAACTGCAAGAGTGAGCAGCTTCTCCAAGCAGGCACTTCCAGCCAAGTCCACCTCTATGTGCTCATCTGAAAGGGCTGGGGCCTGGGGGAGAGAGAGGGAAAAAGCTCTCTGGAAAGATTGGACACAGAGAGGCTGTTTCTTCTGAAAGCGCTCTTGTCTTTGAAGCCACCAGCAGAGGCTGTGAGGTCAGGGATCTCAGGGAGAGGGTATGAGAGTTCGGGGAGGGAGGCTGAGGGGTCAGGGGAAGGATCAATGAGTCTGAGCAGTGCTGGGAGCTGGGAGCAAAGGCAGTGTGGGGGGGGGTGTGTATGTGTATGTGCGCTTTATATGCACATATATGTGCATGCAAATATGTGTGCTTGCCTATGCATATGTGCTTATGTAGGTACAAATGTGTACACGCATGTGTGTGTGTGCAAGTATGTGTGCATGATGGATAAGCATAGAGACAGAAGACTAGGGTAAGAGAAGAGAGTTAGAAAACCAAACCAACAACCCAGAGCTCTGAATCCTACTCAGCCCTGCAGCCCAGAACAATCCCCTCACTTTCCCTGGGCCTCAGTGGTCGCTGTACTATCTAAGTCTCTTAGGGCACTCAGTACATACCAGGCACAGTATTAAGCACTTGGTGTGTATTAAAGGAGCCAACTAGACATCACTGAGATATAAAGAGGGAAGGCAGGATTTGAACCCAGAGCCCTGGCTCTCAAGTGCCCAGGCTCAGCCTTTCAGAGCTTGTTAGCCCTCCCGGGGAACATCCACCCCCCATGGAGATCTGGACAGCCAAGTCACAACCCTGTGTGTGCAGTGGCCCTTCTTGTTATAGCACACTGTCATGAACCACCTGAAGGCTTTGCAGTAAAGATTGAGGTACCTGTCAGCACCTCCTAGAGGCTTGGTTAGGCCAGGGCTAGAGATCTCAAAACAGTTAGTGGGTTCATAAAACAGCCTGCCTGCTCCAATCTGGGGTCTCAGCCCCAGAGGTGGGCCAGGACCTCGGGCAGGTACTATTTTCAGTCATGCTTTACTAAGGTGGTTATGTGTAGCCAGGGTGGAGGGTGGGCCTAACGCTCCTGTGCTGAAATGGCCATGATGGCAGAGTGGGCAGCAGGAGGGAGGGGAGGGGCCGCTCTGGCTCTTACTGGCCTCACCTGCTGGGCTTGGAGACTCCTCTGGAATTGTGAGTCCCTTCTTAGTGCAAACCTTATACCTCCTGGAGTCGTCAAGCTCATCCTTCGCATGGGCAGGGAAGCCTCTCCCCAGATGTCTCACCATCATGCCTCAAGAATTATGGGCAGAACTGACCACATGCATTTGTGTGGTAGGAAGCACAGCCCTGTCTTCCTGTCTGACAGAACTGTAAATCCAATGCTGCCACTCGCTTGCCAGGTGACTTTGAATGGTCACCTCTATACCCTCTGAACCTGTATCTTCACGCTTGTAAAATGGGGATATTAACACTGTCCGGCTGTCCCAAGTGCGGTCAGGTGGGTTAAATTTCTTAAAGCCCCTGGTCCGTAGCAAATACGTAACAAACGGCAGCAACATCGGTCTTCTTTAATAAGGCGGCTGGCCCACTAGAGGCAAAAAGGAAGGGGTTTCAACTACACCCAAGTCCAGGCTACTGAGAGGAGTCCAGACCTAGCAAAGGCATGCTGCAACCCTTTTCCAAAAGACTGATCACTACCACTCAGAACACCACAAGCCCTGTGAACTCAAAGGCTCCCGGACCTCTACACTTGACCACGTCACCTGTCCCTTTAGAAAAGCTGGGAGCCACGACTCCGTGAGCTCCCCCACCCTGCATGGCCTGGCGTCTCTCTCACCCTGAGCCACTGCTCTGCCTGGTCCTTGCTCTGCAGCCCCAGCACGATCACGTCGGCATTCATCGGCGTGATCTTCAGCTTGTGCTCCTTCTTCCGCACTTGCTTCTCCTTGTGAACCACGCTGCTGCCCAGCAAGTTCACGTCCAGCTGAGGGCTGTGGTCCTTGGAGGATTTGTAGCACTGGGAGGAAAGAGAGTAGATACGCCACTTTGTCAGAGGGGCAGCTGGACACTGCAGGATGCACCCAGAACCTGGCTTGGCCCAGCGAGGCTGAGAGGCCAGACAGCCCAAAGCAGGCCCGGAGGCTTAACCTCAAACATCAGTAACCCGTGTTCTTAACATCAGATGGTCCCCTTCTCCTGCAAGCCTCCTCCCCACCAGCCTCAGCCAGGGATGCTCCAGGCCTGCTATCCAAATGGCTCAAACTTGCTCCAGACCTGGGGGCTCCTAAAAATATATGCTCTGTGGACAGTGTCCCTTGTCCAAGGTGGAACACTTGCACTATTTCTCTACCTCTGTATTGCTTGTTGACCTCTCCAGTGAGGGATCCACAGGGTATGACAATGAGGCTTATTTTCTGCCTAGTTAGGAAGATGGTGTGTTTGCAAAGAAAGGAAGGGACTTTCTTCCCCATCAGAGAAAATACTTTGCCTCTCAGTTTCTCATTTTTAAAATGGGGGTCCTTACAGGGTTGCTTAACAGGATTACCTGAAATAACATTTGCGCAGAGCAGGGTATGTTGTGACCAGTGAAGAAAAGGTGTTTATAATAATTCCATGGAACTTCAGGACATAAAACTGAGCATTTTAATTTAAAACAGCAGGAATCTGTTGTCAGAGTAGTATCTTCTGGTTCTTTTTTGGGTCATGTCTTACAATCGGTAATTCGAAGTTATGGTAGCTTCTGAGAAGATACCTGTGATTCTCATGCAGTAGCCACAATTGGGGCTGGGGGCTGCTCTAGGGGGAGCCCTGACACATCAATGGTCAGACATGAGGAAGGACCAGGGGACAGGAAGACGTGCCCCCAAAAAATGGAGGATGGAATGGGAAGGGGTGGGAGGGGGGAGGTGGTGGTAGTCACAGCCCCCTTTGAGAGCCTGGTGGAAACTACTAGATGTTTCTAGTTCAGAAAAAGCATACTCACCCATACACACAAAATGCTGCACACAGTTTCAGGTTAGGGAGAGGTTAAAGTCTCCTGATATAAATAGGCTCGAAACCCCCCATATCAGCACCATCCTGTCCTCCCTTCCCTTTCTCTCACCCCACAGGACAGAAGGTGGGGACATGATGTGAGGTGAACTGACCAGGAGCCTGGTGTCCCTGATGACACAGAGCTGCTTCGCCCATTGCCCCAGCCACTTCTTGCGCCACAGGAAGGCGCAGATGCGGGCGTCGCGCATCAGCTCGATGCTGGCCTCAGGCGAGGGCCACTGGTAGGGGGCTGACTTGCCCTTGCTGCTGTCTTCTTCATCGTAGGACTCATAGGAGCTGCTCACAGCCTCTCCGTCCTCTGCAAGAAAGATCTGCTCAGTCAGGGCCCCGCTGGGCAGGGAATGGTCCTAGACCAGCGTCACTGGGGAGGGCAGCAGGCAGCAGGCAGGAGCAGCAGCGGCAGTCAGGCCACAACCCCCGCCTCTCCCTGCCCTCAAGCCAGCCCCACAGACACCAGCCAGAGACCAGGGCTGGCTTTCCTTTCCCTAAACCCCCTCCAGGAGGCTTCTTGGATGTTGACTGTGGCCACAAAACACAAACAACTTAAAACCAGAAGTCTCTCCCTTTTCCTCTTCAAATCCTGTCCTCTCAGACTCCACAGAAACTCCTAGAGGCCACTGCCCCTGCCCCACAGACCGACTGCCTGCTCTCAAGAAGGCCAGTTCTACTCTGGGCCTCTATTTTCTCAAATGAAGGAGAAGCAGGTGGGTAGAGATTTTTCCAGGTTCTTCCAAGCCTGGCATTCTGCCATTCTAAGGGGTCAGGAGGAAGAGGATGCCATCTGAGCTCCAAGCTGTGCACATGGCAGGCCTCTAATAGCCTCCTACCTGGCTAGGCCTGGTTCTGTCCCTGGTTCGAGAAAGGAGCAACAAACGGCTCCTCAGAAATAAAATGCCAAATAGACTGGGTGCCGTGGCTCATGCCTGCAATCCAGCGCTTTGGGAGGCTGAGGCGAGAGGATTGCTTGAGGCCAGGAGTTTGAGACCAGCTTAGGCAACATAGTGAGACCTCATTGCTAAAATTTTTTAAAATAGCCTGATGTGGTGGTGCGCACCTGTAGTCCCAGCTACTTGGGAGACTGAAGTGGAAGGATCACCTGAGCCCAGGAAATCAAGGCTGTGTTGAGCCATGAACATGCTACTGCACTCCAGCCTGGGCAACAGAATGAGACCTCCAACTCAAAAACAAAAAAAATACCAAATAAGCTGCATCAGGAAATGTTCTCTAGGGAAGGGGTTCACCCTATTACCCCTAGTTATAGCCCTTAAAAAAAATCCACTCATACCCTCCACAGCCTCTGCCCCTTCCTTCCTGCTGAACTCCTCCTGGCACGAGCTGAGCTTTTTTTTTACTGTTTCTAAGCAATACCCTTCCTCTGCCTCTGGCAACTGCCAACCTCACATTTTTGTTGTTTTGAAAGAACTTCAAAACTCACCAAAGCATACATCATGCATAATTCCATGCACGATCCACTTGCCTCAGTTTCTACTTTCTGCCCCCGTCACCCTGCAAAAGTTGTTCTGCTTCCAGGCCCCACTGCTCTTTCAAGGCCAACAAAAATAATGAAGAAAATCAATCAATTAATCTTCCTGTCCATCTGTCTGTCCATCCATCCATTCATCCCTGAAAAGCAGGGCATAAAGCCAGGTGCAGCGGCTTGCACATCTAGTCTCGGATACTCAGGAGGCTAAGGTAAGAGGATCACTTGAGCCCAGTCCAGGAGTTCAAGGCTGCAGTGAGATATGCTGGCACCACCACACTCCAGCCTGGGCAGCAGAGTGAGACCTTCATCACTAAAATAAAAATTTTTTAAAAGCATGGAGAAAAGGGAACTTCTCAGTCCCTGGATCAGCACAGGAATCCTGTCTGTTATAACCTTAATGCTCTATCTGAATTCCTCACGGACAGGGAGCTCACTACCTCCTGAGCACTGGACACTCACTCCCTTGCATTTCCGGGTACCCCCAAACAGTTAGAAAATGGGCCCAACTTTTATTTTCCCATGACTTCTTCATAGCAGCCCTTGTTCTGCCCTCTGGAGTCAGGCTGAAACTGTTCCCTTTCATCACGCTGACAACCTTCAGAAGAGGGCCAGCCCACGGACCCTTAAGTCTTCCCAGAAGAGTCCAAAAGCCCCTTCTCCCATCTGCATAGCTAGGCTCCTGCCTACTAAGAAAGCAGACCACGCTTGAATCAGAACATAGGGAAAAGGAATGAGGCCCCTGCAACAGTTTATTCTAGCTACAGTGCCAATGAAAATGTGTTTTATTTTGTTTTACCCTTTCTAAAAATAACATTTTAAACATTTTAATATCGGTTTTCTTTCAAAGCAGTGTGACACTATTCTTCTTTATGGCTTAATTAAAAAGTTGCCCAGTTTATAATTTTATACTTATTAAATAAGCAAAGATTGAAAATAGCCATATACTACCTAGTAGGGGACCCTGAACTCTCATATTACGGCAGGCGATGTAAATTAACACAAACTTCTCAGAAAGAATCTGGCAGCCTGTTGTTTCAAGACCCATAAAAACACCCATACTCTTTGATCCAACAATCCCAGCCCTGGGAGTTTATGCTAAGAAATGAGTTTTTAAAGAAGAGGAGGGTAGAATGTTACATGCATTAAGATATTCATTCAAGTGCTACTTAACAGTCAGCAGAAGGGGTCTGGGAAGTAAAGTATGATTTCATCCACTTAGGAGCATACCATGCCATCAATTAACACTCTAAACCAGTCTACAACTTGATAATCTCCCTAAGATATGACGGTTAAGGGAGAAAGCACAATTAGAACTCCATATGCAAAAGAACAGCACTGTAAGGCAATGCAGAGCGCTCAAACTAGTTGACTTGATAGAGTGGTAGGATCTGGGCGAGCTTTCAACATTTTTTCCTTATTATCAGTATTGTATTATCCGTACAATACGTGATTTTTTTTTTTGAGTTGGAGTCTCACTCCGTCTCCCAGGCTAGAGTGCAGTGGCACACTCACAGCCACCGCAGCCTCGACCTGCTGGGCTCAGCTGATCCTTCCGTCTCAGCCTTCCAAGCAGCCGGAAATACAGGTGTGCACTACCACACCCGGCTCATTTTTTATTTACTGTAGAGATGAGGTCTCACCAAG